>JAVTVY010039072.1:0-16206 GCA_036873755.1 Hanleya hanleyi | reverse complement strand
GGGCAGACTGAACAGCTATGTGTCTTGCGGTCACTCTACCAAGCCACTTTGGACACACAGGCCAGTCTGGCGGCTGCATTGAACCAACAGACAAATGTATTTTGCAAATTCATCAACATCCTTGAACAGAAACGATTGCCGGAACGGGAGAAGCCATCTGCACTAGATGTTTCCACCTCTTCATCCTCCTCTGCATCAACAACATCCAACTCATCAAAAACCAAAACTCAACTTTACAAAACACCCAACGACCCGCCTGCAGCCACCTACATTGACATTACGACAGAAGATGCACCAGAACAGAGACACCACGATACCAACAAACCAGACATTACATCTTCTAAATCAGCGAAATCTTCATCTACCAAACCATCGACATCATATTCATCTACCAAACCAACATCATCTTCATCTGCCAAACCATCATCAGCTCCATCCACCAAACCAAGCTCCGAAAAAACCACATCCTCGACAGCATCTACCAAGTCTTCGACACCAAAGAAGTCATCCTCATCTGCTAAACCATCATCATAGTCTTCCACCACCAAACAGACCCCGACTGTTAAAATAGCCAAGCCACGTTCAACATCTTCATTTTCAATGTCGGCGACATCAGATACCCCCATAGTGCTGAACACCACAGCCAGCAGCGGCCACAACCAGGACAGCAGCACAACCTCCAGAACCAGGCCTGAGATAAGTCATTCCCGTCGGGATCGTCCACAACCCCCCATCGGCCGTTGGGAGAGGGACCCGTCGCTCAATCGCCCATTTCCCACCTTCTATCGACCAAAGACCCCATATTATCGGGCACCATGGATCAGGCAGCCAATGCATGGAAAGCGGGCCAGAAGTCCGAGTCCAGAGCGTCGACGAACCCATGGCTATGGCGAACCTGTAAAATGTAGAAGAAGTGAACAGTAAAATAACAATAATGATAAATTGTGTTGCGTATAAGCAAGTTCGGAGCATTTTATGAACATTGGTACCATTTCAAGATGAACACTTACAGTTACTCACACTCTTGTAAATATTAATACCCAGATGGAAAAGTGACTATTAAACCTGCTAAATTTACCAATGGCTATATATATATTTTGTTAAATGACAAAGAAATGTTCGACATGAGAATTGCTTTTAACGTTAAATTAATGTTGCTCGGGAGAGTCAACATTTAAGAGGGGAGTAGTGTGAAAATTGGATATTTTTTGTGTGGATATATGTACCATTTTCCCGTATTTACACTTGTTCAATTAAATGTTCATTATTCTAGTTTTACATCGTCGTTGTTGTTGTAATTTGACAGAGTGCTTACTGCAACAGATTTCATTCGATTTAATGATAAATACGTACCTATACGTGTCGCCACTTACCATAAATTGCTAATTGATAGACCTAGTTATCCACCCTGTTGTCATATGATTATAACTTTCTCTGATGTTTGATAAATTTACAGTTATGCACAATTTCTGGTCGGGAAAATCACACGCTGACTGCCATGTTGTTGAAAGATCGAGATCGAGGCTCTACTCATGAACCAACTTTCAGATGATTTTAGAGTACTTTTCGTGGATTATCATTAATTATAAATGATTGAAGTAATTATATTTGATAATTGAGAATCTTATTCAGCTAAGATTGCGAACAATTAGTTCCAGTTTAGTGAGTAATGATGGTAAGCTCTTCTGAGGTTTCCAGGATATGGAAGTGCACAGAACTCCGATAGGTGGCGCTAACGTTGCACGAGCGGGAAAGTATAAATTACGTTGACAGTCGGAGGTTCGTCACTTGGTTGCTACCGAGTCAGCTGCGCGGTCCAATACACCAATACACACACAGGAAACTACCCCGAGGACCCATAATCACGGTACGGATGATGGGCTTGGTATAAGAACCACTCCAAGGTGTAAGCCCCGAGGCCACCCCGAGTTGTCACCCCGAGTTGGTACCCTGAGTTGTCACCCCGAGTTGACACCCCGAGTTAGCCCCGAGCTGATTTACCACATGCTGAGAAAATTCTTTGAAGTCGTGATTAAGAACACTGGACAGGAGCACACATTCAGTAGCTATAGGCTAGAATGTTCATGTCGAGTTTTCATGAATCATTGACACATTCAAATATCATTAGACAGCCCGGAGATCTATACACTACATTATAAAGCGCAGGGACAAGGACGGGACATATGGAAATAAACAGATTCAATATTGAGCTAAACAGGGTATTCGATATACAGAGCTACCGCCGACCAGGTGCGATCCAGTAATCATCGTTTATACCTACGGAGAACAGGAGTTATTCTTACCCAAGGGTTTAATGCCTGAGGGTTTGAAGATCTCACTTACTACCCGGTGGTATAATAATAATACAGGTATGATCCAGTAAATCATCGGTTATACCTACGGAGAACAGGAGTTATTCTTACCCAGGGGTTTAATGCCTGAGGGTTTGAAAATCTTACTTACTACCCGGTGGTATATTTCCAGAACCGACCACGAATAGAATCCCTTACTTGTATAAGCTCATTATTTTATTTTGTCATTTTCATACATTAGAAAAGCGCAAGGGTATACTCTTTGAGACAGATTGTTTCCGAGATACAATCCCATTTTTAGAGTCCCGCTTTCAGGAAATGCCCATAAATATTCATTTTTAACTAGATCAATACACACTTTAAAGATGCTTCACATATAACCCAACAATGGACATTTTTCAGCAAACCAGGAAGCGTTTAGACTATAGTAAATCTTACTATTGTATTAACTACCACCACCTACTGTTCTAAGCGACCTTCAATTGTGTCCGTGTAGTAATTTGTAACCAATGTGTCATATATTGTATTCATTATTAACAATTTTCTCATTGTTGTCGAGTCATTTACTGTGTCATCCATGGCCTCTTGGTCTCTCATTTGAATAAATCTGATAGTTGATCTGATAGGACGATTCGGAATCTTGATCTTGTACGCCATGATCGAATAGTTAAACAATTATTGAAATCATTTGGTCTGACATGTTGACATGAATGTGACGTTTCGATATTACCAGTAGATGTATTGTGTAAGTGAAAATTGAATCCACAGTTTACTGTTGGCATTAATGGAGGTCGAGCATCGTTGTTTACTTTCTTCTCTACGCTAGACGTGGCTTGATAATTGCATGACTGCGACAAAGTCATATTACATAATAATACAATACCAGTGACGAAGGTCGTTATGGACATTTACAATAGAATCGGAGAGATGAATAATTGGAGTAACTGTCGAGACGGAGCACAGACCATAGCAATATGCTTCACTAATTCAAATATCAATATTACTTACATTTGTAAATAATCGATGAAGAGAAAGTAAACCAGCGGATCTCAAAACGCATCAGAAAATCAAATTTAGCCCAGAATATCATCAGGTCTGCGACAGTTCCGTATGGTTCAAAGGTGCATAGAGATGGCAAACTCCAGTTTGTGTGAGAATCTAACAGACTGTTTATCTATTACAGACAAACCCAGCAGGGGTGATCAGAATCCGTCAGCGGAAAGAGTCGTTGCATTATCTGTTGTAACGGTTCTCATTCTGCTTATTGTTCCGGGAAATATCTCGGTGATTGTCTACATGTGGAGATACAAACAATTCTCTAGTAACTTCAGTATTTACGCCACGTCTTTGGCCCTAGCTGACCTTGGTGTGGGGATTGTCGGATTGCCGCTTGATGTAATGACATATTTTCAACCAGAATGGTTCAACAATGTGGCCCTCTGTTTTTCTAGAAACATGATTCACTTCTCGTTGGAATCTGTGTCAATGTTTCTTCTAGTCGCCATTGCATACGATCGACATAAAAGTGTGGTGTCACCGCTGCTATATCGCAGCTGCTTTACTAAGAGACGATCTGTGAAAATTTCGATATCGTTGTGGATTCTAGGGGTTTTTATTTGGATCCCCTATTTCGTGAGTCAAAAGTTCGATGCTATTTTCAACGCTAGAACGCTAACATCATGTGAAGCAGGATTTGGTTATGTCACAGTAGGACAGACTGTCCTAGCATATGTCTTCCCCGTTATATTTTTTGTTGTAATGTACATTCTGCTGTTGTATGCTTTGAAGAAACGAAGTACTGTCGGCGAATCCAGAGAACCAAGACCAACAGTTTATAGTGTTCAGGATGATATAATTCATGATGTCAATACAGTAGCGGTAAATTGCCGATTCAGGGTCACCGGTAGCGAATCGAGCGGTGAAAGGACATGCCAACAAAGGAATTATTCAAGGGAACATTATCCTAAGTTGTTGTCCATGGGAAGTACAGAAGGACGGTTTTCCGTTGAAAGTCAGTCAAACAACATAGTCACAAGTGAATCCATACAGGGAGATCTGTTTGAGGGAAGTCGCCACCAGAGACCGGTTTGTTTAACCCTTCAAAGCACCCAATTTGAAGAAATTTCCAAGATGAATAAGCAGAACAGAAAATGTACTAAGACGATTGGCGTAGTGATACTTACATTTTTACTGTGCTGGGCTCCAATTTGCATCAGCTGGCCCATTAGTGTAATATATCCGTGGAGTATTCCTAGCGGTGTTTATACGGCTTCTTATCTTCTAATCTACGCAAATTCGTTATTTAATCCACTGATATACGTATTAAGGAGTAAAGCTATGCGTACTGAGATTATGAACAAGCTGCGAAGACATCGGGCCCCCCATGTCTGAATATCTATTATATAGTTTCGTTTTATGGATTTCTGCAGATCACTCCGCATTTGGAGATCTGAAGTATAAATGAAATTTGACCACTGAGATTTGCATTTGATGCACAAATGTACAATTACTTTGATATTCTTAACTACCCCAGGACCAGCGCATTTGTTGAAGATCCTGGCAAAACTGTGACAATTTTAATCAACGCCAGAAGGTACTATCCAAGAAACTTGTCCATTGAGGCTATAATTCATGTTTCTCAAATCCGGTGATGAATATAACGTACACGCTAATGGCGAAATTCAAGCAGGAAGCGAAGGACCTCCGCAATTGCTAGCCTACTCTGACTTTTAAATATCAAAATGTTCTGTATAATATTGGCACGAAAGATACATAGGTCAAATAAAAAAAGTTGTGTTTCCTCTAACGGCCTGAAAAAGGGTAAGTAGGCAATTTTTTTTATATTTTACTATATTTTTAAAGCCATAGTTGATAACTGAAGTTGGAACTTTACAGAGTGACTAAAATATGCTTGCAAATTTCTGTAGCGGTGAATATGTGTCCATACAATTTTATTATAAACCACAATGGAAAAATACGTGACATATAGAATTATGGCAAAATGTTCACCCATGAATTTAATGGTATAAGTGTTCAATTGATATAAATAATATAATTTCAAGCAACTCAAATATAATTTGAAGTAGGCAGAGAAACTTTCAGTTAGGCAGTGTTAGAGGAAACACACACTTGTTTTCTTTATGTCTCACGAACATTGGCTGCGTAATAAATGTCGAACCTGGTGCCAATACGAGGTCGGTAGTAATCTTAAAATGAAGATTATAATGCTTGGTGACACGGCTCAATGTACAGGGTGTAAAAGAAATACAATATAAAAACGTTATCTGACAGCATTGAAGAAAGAAAATAACCGTACAGGGGATAGTGTTAACGTAACAGAAGAAACTGCAGTACAGGACTTATTTCCTATGCCGTATATATGCATATTCAATTCACAGATTCGGAGCCTAAGCTAAAATTATAATATTGCTTGCAAATATATGGAAATGTCATATTACCTGTAATACACCCTCAGAACTCTCAACATATTTCTAAATTGATATTTCGTTATGGACATTTTCCATAGGAATTGTCAGATAAAGCCAAGGCACGTCTGCTTTCAAATATAAATATTACTTAAATAATCATTAAAATAGAGGCTATACTACACAGGCAAAGCTGCACTTTAAGAGAATTAGGCGTGAGCTTAGCATCTTATTTTGAAAACAAAATCATAATCCTATATAAAAGAAGTGCAATGACGTCTGATATGTAAGGGGTTTTCCACTTTTTTTTGCTGCTGTAATAATTTGGTTTAAAACGTGAATTTGACGGATCAATTATAACATTAAACGATGTCGTTGGGACACTATATATGTCACCGAATTATAATTACTACTTTTGTTCGTCCCTTTGTTTTAGATGGGCTGTCAAACCTTCATTGCATCGATTGTTTTTATTGTTTATTGAATCAACGGTATAGGTGTTATCCGACTCTCATACCTTATCAATTGTTTGGTTAGCAAAGCAATTAAAGCCGTACGACGTCGGGCATTACAGGTTAGTTTTTCTAGGTATTCTTGCATTTACCAGGTTTACCCATGTTGAGTAAAATCACATGTAAATTCTTTACTATTGTATTAACTACAACCACCTACTGACTCTAACCAACCTACAATTAACCAATGTGTCATATATTGTATTCATTATTAACATTTTTTTCATTGTTGTCGAGTCATTTACTGTGTCATCCATGGCCTCTTGGTCTCTGATTTGAATAAATCTGATATCTGATCTGATGGGACGGTTCGGATTCTTGTACGCCACGATCGTATTTTGCGTTAGTCTACCTACGATATTTATCACAAAATTTGAAACATTACATAACCAAGATAACTATCATTATCTCTCATCAGCAGCTCCCGATGCATACAGAATTATGAATTTGTTGCCTAAAAGCATTTGTTCTTGGATTTGGAACAGCTTGGTCATATCCACGTGCTTTCTTACGAACATTTCACACCCAACAAGCGGGGGCGCCCCAAAAAGAGCCTCGCGTCCTCACAACATGTATGAAAACAAGCAGTATGCTTTCACGATGAATGATCCGCAGGAAACTTGCACAGGAAGCTTGCAGTCAACAGTGATAATCGGAACAGAATGACTAAAACACAAACATGAGCGTAAGAAAGAACTATTTATTCTCTATTTCTAACGGATTCCAAATATATTAATTTATTCACTATAAACCTGTAGGTTGTGCAGATATTAGGATTAATTTTTTTTTTTAATTTAATTTAAATGGCCATTTTCCAAAAAGTATTCAACTTATCGTAACTTACATCATCATTTCCTGTAGAAGACGACCCCATCAGGAAATAGGTGTCTCAGTTTTGTTAATTTTGGTCTAGTTCTCCTGCTATTCACATTCAATTCAACTTCAAAGTTCAAAACTGTGAGCTTATCGATTTTGTAAAAAAGTATTCCTTTAAATGTCAATAGAATAAGAACTAGACCAAAATTGATAAAACTAAGACATGGATTTCCTGTTGGAGTTGTCTTCTACAGGAAATGGTGATGTAAGTTACGATAAGCTGATTACTTTTTTTTAAAATAGTCATTTAAATAATTTAAATCATCATAGCTATGATGCATAATTTCAACTACATAAAGAAAAATTCTAGAGAGCGTGTAAAAGTGTGTGCAGGAGGGCTCAGTATCCCTAAACTTTGGATATGACAGATTAATAACGCTATTCAATAATGTCGTTGTGTCACAATACTCTCTAAATACTACTGTGTATTTATTTGTACACAGTGAATGTGTACGTGAAAAAATACACAGTAACTGTGTGGCATATGTACACAAAAACGTACACAATACTACTGTGTACTTATCCCGCATGCGCACATGTCATAAGCGGAAGTGAGGTCACTTTTTCCGCCGAAGCTCATCCAGCAGACGCCATTTTATGGATTGAGAGGGCTGAAACGGGTGACGTGGGTGGGTATTTAAAATCACTGTAATCTGCTTTAGTTTTGTCACATTGTCATCTCCCCATACAGTACATGACTTGCTTGCTCTTTAGGTCTTGATTGCGCACCTTTTTAATAACAAAAGAATGTGATTGACTCTGGCTGACCTCAACCATGCCGCAACTTGCAGCGCCTGCAAAAATTCTCATGTGTCGTACAGGGCATAGCGCGTAGATGGGACTTATCAGTCAAGTTCATTGAATTTTACTTTTACATGAAATGTTAGAATTTGTTTCTATTTTCCCCCATATTTTAACTCCGTTAAACTCGCCAAGAAATTAATCAAGATATGAAGTGCTTTTGGGCTGGCACGGTTTGGTTTTTAGTGTGTAACATAAATCCCATCCGTTTCTGACAAATTATCGGGTGATATGTTTCGTAGAGCAACAAATCTTCCCACATCATCCTAACCAATTTTGTGTATTTTTCTGTGAAAGGGGCTCCTGTTAAATTAACAGATTAATACTGCATAAATTTCTTTTTTTTCTGTTTTTTTTTACTGATTTGTCATTTGATCCAGCCTGTCCATGTCATTCGAACCAGCCCTTCCCATCCTCACTTCATCTCATTTGCCATTAAAATCGATGGTTTTACCCGTATAGGCCTGGTGATAACCTAGAACACCATTGATCCACCCTGCCCCCCCCCCCCTCCCCCGGCGCACCACTCTCAGACACCCATCCAACATCTCCGTGCAGCAGCTGCACTATTAGTGGCCCACGACTAAAGTCTATACTGTATAAATCTGTAACTCACAGTTTGAATAATTTGTCTAATGACGTACTACAACTGCTATGTCTGTCAAGAAAGATTTCTTGCGATACCATCTTTTCGCAAGCATATGGTGAAACACAACTTTCTTGGTGAACTGCGGCGCCCCATAGAATGCAGACAATACAGCTGCAGAAGCACATTCACACGCATTTTTTCATTCTTTCGCCATTTAGAACACCTGCATGGTGAAGCAAAAAAAAAATCACATGGCACTGGTACTTTGTCAGAGATTGAGGACATTCCTATTCCATTAATTCAAGATGAGCATGAGGAAATGCAAAACCGGCCCACCACCATTCCTATTTTGGAGAGTGATATTGAGGCAGAAGCTGCATTGTTGATTAGCACTTTAAAAGCAAATAGCAGTATTCCCTATTCCGTCCTACCTGATGTTGTTCAGAGTTGTAACAACATGTGTAACACTGTCTTAGATTACCTGAAGCAGGAGACGCAAACATTTCTGTCAAATACTGATGGCAATGATGAAGCAAAGTTGCAACTCCTGAATCAGTTTGAGTCCTTGCACAACCCCATGGATTTCTTAAGCACAGAGTATAAACAGAAAATGTACTTCACCAAACACTCTTCATTTGTTTCCCCTATAGAGCTGGTTATGGGGACAAGGTTTGAACAAAGATTTGATGTCACAACTGGTCGAGTAAAGTACAAATCAGTGTGTGATGTATTTCAATACATCCCTCTGCTTCAGACTCTGCAACATCTCTGTTCAGGTACTGATTATCTTCAGGCATTTTGTCAGTCAAACACCAATGCTGATGGTGTGTTAAGTCACTTATTTGATGGGGAAAAGGTAGCTAAAAGTGACTTCTATTCAGAAGATAACGTTATCATGCTTCAAATCTTCTATGATGGAATGGCAACTACTAACCCACTACGAGGAAAGCAAACCATCCATAATGTTGGGGTTTTCTATTTCACTGTGAAAAATCTACCAAATTCATTCAACACCTGTTTTGCCAACATTCATCTTTTGGCATTGTGTCATGGTCAAGATCTCAAGAAATATGGATTTTCTCCGGTGTTGGAAAGAATTACTGCTGATGTAAAAACATTGGAAGACGACGGAATAACGGTCAAACTTGGTAACAGTGATGTACAATTGAAGGGCTCTATCGTTCAAGTAGCATGTGATAATTTGGCTCTCAATTCAATATTTGGCATGATAGAGAGCTTTAGTGGAGATTATTTCTGTACCGCATGCTATGCTACTTCTGAAGAAATCCAGGAAAACTTTGAGGAATCCCTTTTAACACTGAGGACTGAGGAAACATATGAGGTTGATTTGACAGAACTAGCCAGAAAAAAAGAAGTTCATTACCGGGGTATAAAAGCTAGTTGCTCTTTAAATGACTTGTCAAACTTCCATATTATGACCAATTATAGTAATGATGCAATGCACACGCTTCTTGAGGGGATTGTACCCCTAGAGGTTGGAATGATACTCCACCAATTTCTCAGGGAGAGCAGATATTTCACCCTTCCTTTCTTAAACCAGCAGCTCATTAGCATTTTTGGAAAGGCAATAGTTGATCGTAAAAACCGACCATGTGAAATTGGCAGGCTTCAAGGTGATCACCTGCCTGGTCAAACGGCAAGTCAGCACTGGGCATTGCTAAGACGCTGATGGTGGGAGAATATGTTCCTGAGGATGACATTTATTGGGAATTGTTCCTAAAATTGAGCGAACTTGTTGACGTGGTGTTTGCCCCTAGATTTACCTCTGGTATGATTTCATATTTGAGAGAAGTCATATCCGATCATCATGCCCTGTTTAAAACCTGTTTCCCAGACACCACCTTGAAACCCAAACACCACTTCCTTGTCCACTACCCCACTATCATACAGAAGTGTGGACCTCTAGCGGGTATGACATGTCTCCGATATGAACTCAAGAACAGTTACTTCAAGAGATCTGCTCATGTGGTATGTTGTTTCAAAGATATATGCAAAACTCCTGCCTATAGACATCAGTTTCACTGTCTTCCAAACTTCATCAATAGAACCTTCGTTAGAGATTTTATCAGCTTGCCCAGTACGACTGCGGCACTGGTCTTGCAACTGCCTGCATCAGAAATGCTGTGTCAGAATTTTGATTTGGAATTAACAGATGAAATTTTAGTAAGCAAGAAAATCAATTACTGTGGGACACAGTACAAGTGTGGAAATTTTTTGGTGGTTGATATTGCGGAAGATAAGCCGGTGTTTTGTAAACTTTTGCAAGCCCTTTGCGTCAAAGAGTCTGAGAGACAGTGGTATCTGCAAGGCATTCAGTATGAAACTTGTTGTTTGGAGTACCACCTCTACTCTTACAAAATTCAGGTTTCAAAGCCACCAGTTTATAGAATATTCAGCTTAGATAGCCTTATTGATCATCACCCATTAGATGCCCACCTCTCGTCCGATGGTTCAGCCTCTCTAGTTAGAATGAAATACCATGTTTTCAAATCATCGTAATATCGTCAGAATAATGGAAAGCATGGAACAGCAGACGAGACATTCAACTGTACTAAATCTCTTGAGAGACCTGGTGCCTTTGACAGAGGAGGTGGAAAGGAACATTATTGGTGAGTGATTGAAAGTACAAGTGAAATGTTTTCAGTTTAACCATGTCAACTGTTTATAGTCCTTACCATCAATCTGAGTAAACCGGTTTAAGTACAGTATTTGAGATGGAACTAGACAGGATATAGTTAAAGAAACCTATAACGTAATAAGGAAGTCTCCAAACTGTAATGGTAGGAGTATTTGCTCCTGTCTGCCAGTGGGCGTTTGAGTCGGGTAGGACAAAACCTATACAATGTATCGCTCTTGTAGCAATGTTGTATTGTGACGTCATGCGACAATCGCATATAACGACAAGGTTCAAGGTTCAAGGTTCTTTATTTGCTGATCACAGCGCCCGTTATCGAGCAGATATACAATCAAGCGAAGATAATTAAGTATATATACATATAGAATAACCTAGTTGATTAGAAATAATTTGATTTGCGGAAAAATAACAGTCGTGATACAAGGAACAATAATGCCAGGAGCAGCGATTTCGCTGGCATTTTACAATAAATTATGATCTTACTGACTAGTATCTGTGTGTAACGCTAAAAACGTATATTAGCTAACATCTGTTATTCCTGTACCAGTAACACATTTGTCATGTTTAGATGCCGAACCATCAATCATATTGCTACGTGCGCTCATACAATCATGAACAAACTTACCTAAACTTTTCACAATAATTGGATCCTCGCACGATAAGAGCCAAATAAATTTGTTTGAAATATCGAGTTGATAAAAGTTAGCATTCATGGTATCACATTTAAATAGAAATATGTCCCGAAAATTATCATATTTATTACATTCCATTAAAAAATGGAATTCATCTTCAACCTTACCAGCATTGCAAAGAGTACATAAACGCTTATCTGCTGGTACTTTGGCAAATCTACCTTTCTCAATCTGAAGGTCATGGCTACTTGTTCGTAGCTTACATAAGTCACTGCGATGATCTCGATTCAGAATAGATAAGTAAGGTTCCAACACAAAATTTAGCTTGAAGGTTCTATATGTTCTGAGTTTGTTACCATACGCTACGTTGGGACGGTCGGTAAACAGTTGTTCATTCCACCAATTACAAAATACAGAAGAGAAACTTCTTGCAGCTTTGGAAACTAAGCTACCAACAGATAAACTTTTTTTCTGTTCGTATAAATGACTTAGATTTAAGAATGACAATATACCTTTAATACCCGTTACCCAGGTCTTTTTCCCTTGGGTGTCCAATTTGATAGAAAAATCAAAAGCTTTCTTTAATAACGTATCATCAGGCATTTCAAATAAGCGACGCCAATATTTAAGCATTGAACAAATAACATCAATTAGCATAGGACGTCGACCGAGTTCACCTAACACAGCACAATTTGTACATTTGGAGTTGACCCCCAGAATGTATTTATATACTTTTGTCTTTTTGAATTTGATGCTAATACTGTTATATGGAAATGGAATAGGTCTTTGGATTATGGACGCGGATATTCTCTAATGGACGACGGCTGGATTATGAATGACGGACTAGACGCTTGTAATTTCAAGTGGTTCATTCTTAATATAGTTATCTAAAAATGATTTTTTACTCAATTTTGTGACAATGGATGATCCCCATATTTCTGAACAGTAGAGTAAAATAGGCTTAATAGTATGATCAAATATATGCAAAGAAGTGGAGATTCCAGGAGGGTTACATGAAAAACATTTTCGAATTTTGAAGAATGCCTTAGATGCCTTGCCATTCAGTTGAACTTTGGCCAATTTCCACGTTCCAGATGGGTTAAATGTAATTCCTAAATATGTGTACGACTGTACTGTTTCTATTTGGGCATCACCAAGACAGAATGATTTTGTGGATGTTCCACTTTTACAGTTAAATATCATACATTTAGTTTTAGCTATGTTCACTTCCAGATTCCATTTATCACAGTATAATTGTAGTTTATCAAGGGATAGTTGTAAACCCTCCTTACTGTCAGACAATAGCACAACATCATCTGCATACAATAAACAATTGAGAGGTGTGGTCCCAAGGAATACCGGGTCACATGAATTATCAAATATGGATGGTAGATCATTAATGAAAATTTTAAAAAGATTTGGGCTTAAATTGTCGCCCTGACGAACACCAGTGAATGATTGAAAAAAGTTTGTCAGTGCACCAGCAACCTTTACACAGCATATTGTTATTATACATATCTTTTAAAATCTTGTAAAATTGTCCACCTATACCGATCGACTGCAGTTTGTAAAAAAGACCCGTATGTCAAATGCTTTCGAGAAATCAACGAAGCAAGCGTACATTGGTTTGTGTTTAACCTGTTGGTATGAATCTACCAATGTTTTCAAAACAAACATATGATCAGAGGTCCTCACACCTTTAGTAAAGCCCAATTGTTCTTTTCTAATGATATCGCGAGAGGAAAGAAAATTTTCCAACCTGTTATTAAGAACTGAGTTGAATAGTTTGCCAATATTACTGGTTATAGTAATTCCTCGATAATTGGAGGGGTTTTTCTTAGTACCAGACTTGTGAATAGGAGAGATGTAACCTTCACTCCAGCATCGGGGATAAACCGCATTGCATGGAGTAAGTAAGGTTAAATAGTTTTTGAATGCATGAACCAAGACTGGTATAGCCATATTTCAGCATTTCGTTACAGATACCATCTAGGCCACATGCTTTTTGTGTTTTGAGTCCTTTAATTGCCTTACTAATTTCATTTTCTTTTATTCTATAGTCTAACTCACTGAAATTAGTTTGCTGTTCTAGATGTTGTAAATTTTATCAATGAAATTCCCAGTTGAACTGAAGTTACTTTTTACATTTAATTTCTCAAAATGTTTTAACCATTCATCTGGTGATACATTTTCTGTATCTTCCTTTTTTGGATTGTCATTCTCTTTAAGTTCTTCCAATATTTTCCAAAATTCTTTCGGCTTATCGTCGACTAAATTGTCTAGATTGTTAATAAGCTTGTTTCTATATTTTCTCCTTTTATATTTTCTTGCTTTTCTAAGATCTTTTAGAGATTTGAAGTACGAAGATCTAACACATGGTACCTTTGGATATATAGATAATAGATACGCTTTGTACTTTGTGCTACTTTTAAGACTTTGCAAAGTTTTATCATACCACCTTGGTTTCTTTTTAGTAAGTATACGAGTTTTTCTGGCTCTATTAGACTTAATGCATTTCAAGGTTATGTCCCCAGCAGTTTTAAGGATATTGTTAAAGTCATTTGCTGCACAGTCAATCTGCTCTTGGGAGTATCTGTTTTGAAGAAATTTATCAATAGCATTTTGAACTGGATGCGAACATAAAGCATCTTGATATTTGTGAAGTGAGTCCTCTGACCATATGTATCTAGAAGGCATAGGCTTTAGGTCATTCTTCAAAATTTTTATATGATAATTTACGCGTAGCATAAATGATAATTGACAGTGATCGGACAGATAACCTGTAAACCTGTGTACATGAAAATACGATATTAATTTTAGCAAAGTATCTGATACAACAGTATAATCTACAACACTGCTGCCACCTGGTTGATGACAGGTGAAGCGTCCAATTGTGTCACCGACTGTTCTGCCGTTTAAAAGTCTCATCTGTGCGGATATGCACAGATCTAGTAGTTGTTTGCCACGTTGATCCTGTATCTTATCACAGTTGTAACGACGTAAAGTTGCATCATCTTCGACATAAGTGTCGTATAGGGGCAGATGATTAGAATCATCATTAGACACAAAGTCATGGCCCGAACCTGTGCGGGCATTTAAATCACCAGTAAGTATCACGTCTCCCAAATTTGATAGTCTAGCTATATCCGACTCAATCATTTGTATAATACTAATATCAGATATTGGACAAAAAGGAAAATTCTCAGGAGGGATATAAGCAAAACATAGATATACATTTTTATCTAGACCAAAATTGTCAGCATTAAGCTCAAGGCATATATAGTGATTAGTTGTATGTTCCAAAAAGCGAATACTTGATCGAAGGTCATCTCTAACGTAAATGGCTAATCCACCATGATGTATGTTAGACGTTCGTCGTTTAGGGCCAATGAGCGGTACTACCCGATATCCGGGAATGTCTAAGTCATGATCAGGACCAGTATGTGTTTCAGAGAGACCTATAATATGATAGTCATTGATACATTTGATGAAATCTGGATCGTTTAATTTATTGAATTCTTTTGAAATTAACCCGTGAACATTCCAACTCGTCACTTTTAGTTGGTTTATATTTATCAATGGTGAGGTTCCATTGTTTGAACTTGAAGGTTTAAGTGGGACACACATAGTTAGGTTTTCATGTAAGTTTGATGGTGATGAATTACACCTATAAAAATAATATTATTAAATCAGTTAGTAATATTGATAATTGTATCTATTACTCCAGAAGTTGCCATATTCGGGCTTTTGGGTAGATCCATATGAAGACTTTCCCCAGTCTTTAACAGAGTAATCTGTATCACGATGATCATTAATTGCTTGCCTCTTGTTGGGCGTAGATACCAGATCGTCGTCTATGACCGCGCTGGCCAGAGTATCCCATTGATACGTTGTTGTAATATTCGTCATCCATTCTAAATGAATCATATTCCGTATCTCGAACAAAAACATCCTGACGAAGGCTTGGACGACTAGCAAGCCTCTTCTGCCGTTGATTTTTACGTTGGACTTTTCCAGGTGAAAATCCTTTGATGTTAAGAGCAGCATGGATAACACTGCGAAAGTTCATCGCCAGAAGACTGGTGCCTTTCGCGGTTAAGTGGACCCCATCTGAAGCCATACATCTCTCAATGGGCTGGTCCCCTTGTCTCAAGTTGGTGTTTCCCACAAACAATATCGCTTTGTTGGACAGAAACTGATGCTGAATCAAGATGTTACACTCATGCATCTTTCCATTGAGGACCATATCATCAGTACGGCTAAGACCAAGGGAAATAATGATCTTGGGCTTCTTCAACACTTTGTTAATTTTGTTAACAAGTTGCTGCAGTTTCAGTACGCATTCTTCAGAACTGAGGTTGTTGACATCATTTGTGAAGAGATGTAGGAGGACACACTGATAT
>JAVTVY010039071.1:0-168179 GCA_036873755.1 Hanleya hanleyi | reverse complement strand
TTGACCGTCGCACGCGTGCGATGCTCCAATAGTACACGCGCAGCTTAGTGTACCCTATGGATATAGGGTACAGGGTGTACTATAGGAGCATCGCACGCGTGCGACGGTCAAACATGTCCACCAATCAGAGTACTGCTCTCATTTTGCTAAAAACATACGCCAATCAAATTTTAGGTATTTCTACATTCTAAAAATATCCACCAATCAGAGCACGCTTCTTTCGTAACACCCAAACAGTCAGTCGCACAATGAATCATTCACACCCACACATTCATATAAAAGCGGGCATAATAAGAACGGCCGTAAAGAACAGTGAGTCACCACTCTTGCGTTATTAGTTTATAGCATTATGTTAAAATACTCGCGGGTAAACTGGGTCATATCCTAAAATAACATTTGTACCACGTATATGTGTTTAATATATATTTTATGGTAACGAGCGTCAGATGAAGAAAAAACAACTTTATTTTTACAGACAGTTACATATAGCCATCATACAACTTGTTAAGCCATTTGCTCTCTACATGATCAGCAAGTCGCCCAATTACCCATATGTGAACCTAATGAACCATTTGATGCAAACGCCCCTGCATCTGGCCGTCATCACAAACCAGTCCGATGTCGTACGACATCTGATGGTTGCGGGCGGTCAGGTCTATCGGATGGACAATATGGGAAATACACTTCTCCACATCGCATCCCTGGAAGGTCAATTGGAATGTGTCGAGGCTCTTACCAGACTAGTCTACTACGAAGAGACCCTTGGCAACGTTATAAAATTCCCTTTCAAAGAATTTGGAAACAGTTAACTATGAAGGTGAATAAGTCAATTTACCACAAGTAAATTGATAGTTTGGAGATAAAATAATCAATTTGCTACAATAAGAAACAATGTGAAAATATGAAATTGTAGTTGTTTTGAAGATTGCTAAAGATCAAGTCATTCCTTTTAAACAAAAGTATTCCAGTTGAGGAAATGATAACTGTATTGCCGAGGTAATATAATGCAAATATGTACTTTTATTTTAATGTCCTGCTTGTCTGTGTTTCACAGGTCGGACATGGCTACACCTGGCACCAGACAATTACCTTCGACCACACACTAAACAACCCAACCGGAGAATAACAGAGCAGTTGATAATTTTTGGGGTGGACGTGAATACTGCTGTAAGTGATTGTGGCGAACTTTTTACGCATATCACATTTTAAGGGGAGTGATCACTCCCTCAACACTCACATAATCCATACCAAGGAGCGTCAATGATCACTCTCCCGGAAAAATAGCAAAGTAATGTGGAGTTATACTGACGAGTCGGCAATACTTCGGCAATACAACAATCACCCTAGCCTATACTGAGTTACTCAATATGCATTCGCATTTACTCAGTTACTCAATATATACTCACATTTACCCACTATATACTCAGTATATACTCAGTTACTCAATATGCATTCACATTTACTCAGTAAATACTCAGTTACTCAATATATACTCAAAATTACCCGCTGTATACTCAGTTACTCAGTTTTTACTCAGTATATACTGAGTTAATCAATATGCATTCGCATTTACTCAGTTACTCAATATATACTCGCAGTTACCCATTATATACTCAGTATATACTCAGTTACTCAATATGCATTCACATTTACTCAGTAAATACTCAGTTACTCAATATATACTCAAAATTACCCGCTGTATACTCAGTTACTCAGTTTTTACTGTATATACTGAGTTACTCAGAATACCATCCATTGGATTGGATGAAAATATACACCACCGTGGAGGTAGTCAAAAATAGAATGATGTGTGCGTAAAATGGTTTTTTCCACATGTCAATAGCAAAATGATACTGACATTTTGTGAAAATGAAATTCCGTTGTTTGGCTAAAATACACTTGTGCATTAATTGTTCGGTGTCTAGAAATGTAATAAAGTAGCAGTAATATATTTATAGCAATGCACTCAGTGGCATGTAGCGAGTTAAAATGTGATTTGTAAACTTAAGTATAACTATTACCCTACCTTGGCTGATTTGGCCGTATTGAAATAATTTTAACACAATTCTACTACAGGATTGGACATTGTGAACTGCATTACTCCAATGCTGATGATAGAATTGGCGCATATAAATATGAATGAGGATGGGCGGTTTTATATATGGGTTTGAAGGTTAGATTTTACACGACCACCGCATAATGAGAGATTCATTCACAAAATGACGGATGCAATCGCAAAATAACAAAAAAAGTTTACCACAAACACTTACACAATCATTTACCCGCAATATAATAATATCACCGTTTAATTATCAGAATTTCGTTAAAAGGTAAAGTCTAACAATCACAATATTTCCCTCAAGTGATGATATTGATTTTCATATATAAAAATAGCGTTTTGTTGAAATTTAGTATCAATATCTGTATGATAACCAAAGTCCAATTGAGTGAGTTACGAATACCTTGGTACCCTGGCCTGGCCTGTACGGCCAAGAATACTATATATGCACTGAAGAATGCCATTAATCCCAAAGAACTCATAAATAACCGGGCATGTCACATTTGAATAACGTCAATTAACATTTATACTCGGTTAATATCCTATAGGTCATAAAGAAAGCCAAAGAAACCACAAAAGGGAGTGTTTATCCTATTATTGTCCCTTAGAGTTAAATGATAATATACGTGGCATGTGGCGCGCGCAAGAACACATTCAAGCATTCATTTAGATAAAAGAGTTCCTCTAAAGCTGAGAGAGAGGGTCCATTAACAAAGGACACTGAATATTTTACTCTATTATATCGTGGTCAGTGAGGTACATGTATTTAATTGAAGCTATTTATCCGCTCCATACAGGTTTGAAATTCACGTAAAATATTGAACAGCTGTTAGCTATGATAATACATGTATATCATTTTGCTTTAAAACTATGGTGGATATATACAATACAGAATTTTAAGTTTTCAAAAAGATCGTAATGCCCCAGCCTGGGTATGTTTAGTATGTTCACAGCAAAACAAATTGAAATATCAAACACCATGTTTTATTATTTAACGCACCGTCACATTAGGTACAAGTGTTTACTGAGCTCAAGTCAACGATCAGCATGTAGACATATAGAGTATGTACGGCATGTTATGGTATTAATCAGTGCACGGGTGACGCGTTCAACCGATGGGTTGGTCGGTGAGCTTGGTCACGAAAAACGTACAAGTCTCTACATGTCGAGAAATAATGCAGGAGCAGGGGAATTAACAATAGTATGACTCATGGATCTTTGTTTAATGTCTATTGTGCTGCATAGACGTGTCTGTACTTGTCGAGAACTACAGACAAAGGAACAGGAATTAGCAAGAAATAAGAATAGAATAGGGGTTTTCCCAATACTGTCAGTGTGTGGACAAATATAAATTTATCCAAGTTTGCTATGACAACGATGTAGAGCATGACTCATCGCTCTTTATTTGTGGGAATGGCTCTGCATAGACGCGTCTGTACTTGTCTAGAATTAAATACAAAGGAACAGGAATTAGCAAGGAATATGATTAGAAAAGCGGTTTTCCCAATACTCTCAGTGTGTGGGCAAATACAACTTTATCCAAGTTAGCTGTGATAACGATGTAGAGCATGACCCATAACTCTTTGTTTATGGGGAGTGTATTGTTCTGCAACGGAGCAGGGATGGCAAGGTCTTATTATACAGACTTTATAATAAAAATAATACACACTGAATTTGGGGAAGTAGTATACAAAGAAAGCAATATCATGTAAGCATAATTGGACTATCCTTGCCCCTAATGAGGTACTATGTGAACCGCGTGGGGTAGACTTTAGTTATATCATCAGTAGTAAAGAAAGCGTATTTATAAAGTTCAGATAAAATGAGTAGTAGAGAAAGCGAAAAACGGAAACCCTGTGCCCTTTGTGGGGAGATTTTTAGTTATGGGATGGGGAATGTCCGATAAAACTGAAGACTACATGCATCATAGTATATGTCGGGGTAAACAAATTCCATCCATTTAGCTATGATGATAATGTAGAGCATGACTCACCACTCTTTGCTTATGGAGAGACTATTGTTCTTCCTAAATGCGGGGATAAGTCTGTCAACAAATAACAAAGAAGCAGGGAAATGGCATGAAATAAGAACAGAATAGGGGTTTTTACAATAATCTAGAGCATGACTCATGGTTCTTAGAAGAGCTGTTCTCTGATTGGGAGATATTTTTAGACAATAGAAGAGCTGCGCTCTGATTGGTGGATATTGTTAGACAATAGAAGAGCTGCGCTCTGATTGGTGGCTAATCATTCACACACACATTGATTCAATGTGTCATTTATACAATCACTGTCTCAATTACTCACTGATTCAGTCACTCATTTAATCAATAATCCGCATAATGAGGGAATCATTCATTCATTCAATGAGGGATTCATTCCATCTTCCACAAAATCACTGATTCAAAGAATTCAATCACAAAATCACTGATGCAATCACAAAATCACTGATACAATCACAAAATCACTGATGCAATCACAAAATCACTGATGCAATCATTTACGCAATCATACAATCACTGATGCAATCAGAAAATCACTGTGACAGTGTATATACGTCGCTGTAGCGAAGAATACAACACGAGAATATTAATAGCGACCACAAAATCACTGATGCAATCACAAAATCACTGAATCAATCATTTACACAATCACAAAATCACTGATGCAATCATTTACAGAATCATACAATCACTGATGCAATCAGTAAATCACTGATGCAATCACATAATCACTAACAATCACTACATATACTTGCACATTCGCAAACTGATTCCTGGGAGTCCATTGTTCTGCTTAGACGTTTCTGTACTTGTCGAGAATTAAAGACAAAGGGAGAGGAGTATTAACAATAGTATGACTCACCACTCTTTGTTTATGAGGAGACTAATATTTTGCATAGGTGCGGGGGCACGTTTGTCAAGAATTAAAGACATAGGAGCAGGAAATAACAATAGAACAGGGGTTTTCCATATAATGCTAACATCTAAAAATAGACCTGAGGTGATGCTCTATAAATAGAACTTACATATGAAACATATGAGATAAAAAGGAGTAATACATATGAAGTAACAAAACGGGGATTATTAGATATTAAAGTATATACTCACATTTACTCAGTTACTCAATGACTCATTTACTCACAGTTACCCAGTAATTATTCAGTTACTCAATATATACTCACATTTACTCAGTATATACTCACATTTACTCAGTTACTCATTGACTCCTTTACTCAATGACTCATTTACTCACAGTTACTCAATATCTACTCACAGTTGCTCATTTACTCAGTTACTCAAAATCTACTCACAGTTACTCAATTACTCACAGTTACTCAGTATATATTCACATTTACTCAGTTACTCAATATCTACTCACAGTTACTCAATATCTACTCACAGTTACTCAATATATACTCACAGTTACTCAATTACTCACAGTTACTCAATATGCATTCACATTTACTCATTTACTCACAGTTACTCAATATCTACTCACATTTACTCAGTTACTCACAGTTACTCAATATCTACTCACATTTATTCAATTACTCACAGTTACTCAGTATATACTCAGTATATACTCACATTTACTCACAGTTACTCAATATCTACTCACAGTTACCCAGTAATTATTCAGTTACTCAGTATATACTCACAGTTACTCAATATGCATTCACATTTACTCATTTACTCAGTTGCTCAATATCTACTCAGTTACTCAACATATACTCACATTTACTCAGTTACTTAATATATGCTCACAGTTACCCACTGTATACTCAGTTACTAAATATGTACTCACAGTTACTCAGTATCTACTCACAGTTACTCAATATCTGCTGACAGTTGCTCATTTACTCACAGTTACTCAATATCTACCCACAGTTACTCAATTACTCACAGTTACTCAGTATATACTCACATTTACTCAGTTACTCAATGACTCATTTACTCAGTTACCCAGTAATTATTCAGTTACTCAATATATACTCACAGTTACTCAGTATATACTCACATTTACTCAGTTACTCAATGACTCATTTACTCACAGTTACTCAATATCCACTCACATTTACTCAATATATACTCACAGTTACCCAATTACTCACAGTTACTCAGTATATACTCACATTTACTCAGTTCACCGCAAATATTACAAGTCACGAGTAACAACGACTTGGATTTGAATTGAGGTTGGTTGTTGATAAATAATTCCGCTAAACCAACCACCCAAGAGTCATTTAAACAGAGACGCGTGTTCAAGGCAACGCGAAATTTATAGGGTGTACTGTCTGGGAAGTATGACAACGAATCTTTGCTACTAACAATAATGTAGTGATCCATTTGGACGACTGGGGCTAAAAGATGAATGATGTGCTTTTATAGGGATCAAGGACCAAGCGATGTAAGATTATGCTGGCTTTCTAGAACATTCTGTATGGCGATGTCGATTTTAGGGGTACTGTCCTTGACGAGGGTCCACTGAGTATGTGTTAGGACGAGTCCTTTAATGGAAGCTTTACCGTTGAGGGAATAGCGTAGATCCACCTTCAGCGTCTTGGCATATAAGCAAACAGTACTGATGCAATCATTTACATAATCACAAAATCACTGATGCAATCATTTACACAATCATGCAATCACTCATGCAATCACAAAATCACTGATGCAATCATTTACATAATCATACAATCACTGATACAATCATTTACATAATCATACAATCACAGATGCAATCATTTATACAATCATACAATCACTGATGCAATCAAAAAATCACTGATGCAATCATTTACATAATCATATAATCACTGGTGCAATCATTTACATAATCATACAATCACTGATACAATCACTAAATCACTGATGCAATCACATAATCACTAACAATCACTACATACACTTACACATTCACAGGCTGAATCATGGGAGTCCATTGTTCTGCTTAGACGCGTCTGTACTTGTCGAGAATTAAAGACAAAGGGACAGGAGTATTAACAATAGTATGATTCACCACGGGGGCACGTTTGTCGAGAACTAGAGACAAAGAAGCAAGCAATAACAAAAGAATACGGGTTTTCGCAATACTGTGGGCAGAAAAATGTTTAGCTATGAAGACAATCGATAGCGTGACTCATCGCTCTTCGTCTATGAGGAGACTGCCTAGACAAGTTTGAACTTGTCGAGAATTAAAGACAAAGGAGCAGGCAATAACAATAGTATGACTCACCACTCTTTGTTTATGGGGAGTCTATTGTGCTGCCTAGACGCGTCTGTACTTGTCGAGAACTAACAAAGGAGCAGGCAATAACAATAGAACAGGGGTTTTCCTAATGATGTCATTATCTAAAAATAGAACTGAGGTGATAGAAAATAGAACTTACATATGAACACAAGGAGTATTAAATAACAAAACAATGAGCAGAGGTAACAGGGGATACTATGTATCACCGGGCCGCCACGCAGCGCGCGCGTGTTATCCGGGCGCGCGCGCGGATTATCCGCGATTGTGTGCGCGGGTCAAAGGTCACATCCAGGTCAAAAGGTCACCCTTCCGACCCTAAGGGTTTTCCCAATGATGTCATGATCTAAAAATAGAACTGAGCTGATACCACATATGAAAATGGGGAGCAATACTTATAAGTAACAAAACATATTATGTAAAAAAACAGGGAGCAATACATATTAAGTAACAAAAAAGTGGGGAGCGGGATTATTACATATAACGTTGGGCCAGAACCCGCTAAACACCCACTACTACTAACCGCTACTATTAACTCTATCCGTACACGCAGTTTATAATTCATTGAACGCCTGCCAATCATTACCGACTGACAGTGTAAACTAATTAATAAACTAATGAAGTGCATTATTTCTTCAGTAACAATTTTTCCACGGCTATTTGTTATATTCTTGAAATCTTGGTCATCAGGTATGGCCAAATTGTAAATCAATGTTGCAGTAATACATGTTGAGAGAATTTTTTTTTGAATCATTCAGTCCTTACCTAATCAACATTAGAATTGGGCTGCATACTCAGCGGGTTATATTCTAGTGAATCTATAAATGTCTATAAATAACAGTGGATCACTGACCGTAGTGTAAAATCGATTTATATTTTAGTGCATAATATTGCTCAAATATTGCCATCAAAATGTATAAAAGAAGTGTCAGTTTAAATATTTATTTGTGTTGTGTAACATGTTCGTTAAAGTACAAACGTTTGGAAGAGAAAAAAGCCGAGATCTGTCGGTCTTGCAAATAAGTATATCAAAAACACCATGAAATATGCAAGATCGGCCATGAATCGACATCTCCGTGATCTTGAAAGAGATTTTACGCTACCGGAGGGATTTCTAAATTATTATAAATAAATTATTGAATCTTGAGATACAAAGTTTAGTACGATTATCCATTCATTTCCTTGAATGTTACCCTTGGACTGGAGATTCCTCGCAGGCTTTGCTCGGAATTTTGCACCGATGTATAACCAAGGGGATGTGTCGTCCTCTCTCATGAAATCAAACAAAAACAGCAACAATGCGGGCTTGCCGGCCAAGATAAGCGGATGTAACTAACAATTATCGTAACGCAGATGTCCAGTAAGTCTCTCAGTCAGATGGGGGTCTCAGAATGTTGATTATAAAAAAAATGTTAGGGGGGCCACGAGGACATTGGCTATAATGAAAAACTGTCCGAATTAAGTATTTTGTCATTGTGAGATTGTCCGAAAGTGCAGCTGTTATTGTATGCGGATATTCTGTAATGAGCGAACTACATGTTTGCATGCATAAGAAAACATGAAAAAACACTTTTCTCCTAATCGAGTTGTTGAATGCCACAGCTGTTTATTTCATTCTCATTTCGAGCTTGTATTGCAATGTGGTAAATTATGGTTTAATCTGTTGTCAGGACGTTGGCCAATTCATTTTTCCATAGATACGAACTATTATATGAATTCCAACATCTTGGCCAAACTTTTCTGCCTTTTGTATCAATATACCCTTCCAGAATTGCGTTCTTGTGCTCAGTGTATTATGCTGACAGAACAAAATGATTTCACGAAGCCAATAAATAATATCTGGTCATCAGTAATGCATGTCCACTACATTTCCATGTGATTTGTGAAAAAATAATGTGATTATTTATAATGACATAAAAACCGAAGGTGAAATTTTCGTTTTGTAAAATGTTACATAATGACGTCAAGTGTACGTAATAGTCAAAAATGTTTAAATGTGATATAATCATTATTGTATTATATGGCCTTCCCAAAAATACCTGCCAAATATGCCATAGTTTGAAGTATATATACTGTAAATATTCACATGTTTGTCTATATCCCCAGTCCAGGATTGTGTTCGAGCGCTTTGAAATAATACGACATTACATTATGCTGGTAGTCACTAAAACATGTTTTTATGAAGTTAATACATCTCCGATGATTAGTAAAAGCATGCCAATGTTTCCAGTCCCATCAATCTCAAACGCTCTATTGTTGGCTCACTGTTTTCACCAATCTTGAGCTCTTCTTCCGATAACGTTATATTTAGATGTATTGTTCCGAATGAAATAGTTTTTCGGTCATGGTTTCCTGTGGTTTAGAAATAAATAAATACCGCCATTCACTAAACGAGACGTTAAAACTCTATTGTCCGATAGAACAAAATAAACAATGACCTTATTTATTCAAACAGGTGCTTATCATGTTTTGTAACGCCTGACAACTCACACATTATATAAACTCGCTTGCAGCTGTATTCCATATACTATCAGGAGATAGAAGAGAGCTTTGGTAATGCTGTTATGTGAATTAGATCTTTGGATTATGGAAACGAAATTGTTTAATGGACGACGGCTGAACATTTAATGAAGGACTAGACACTCGTACATTGATGGAAATTCTCGATATGCTTACCATATACAAAGGCAGTTTTCCAATATTGTTATATAAAATATATAAACAACATCTAGTTTGTTTGGTTAACTGTTTCCAATGATGGCGACAAGACAGCATAATGTTCATATGAACACTATGAGGATCTTCAAGTATATTGGTCCGTACGTCACCTAGCGCTTGGTTAAGTGTCTATTAGACAAAAGTTATGAAACATAACGCCAGAGATAGCGCACACTACGCTCGTATTTTGCAATCAGCATGCAATTTATATATATCTCCAACTTTGAGAAACTTTGAGTGGAGGCGCTTGGTGGTATTGGCGGAGGCATTATTGTTTATGCATGCTTGGACTTTCGTGTTTGGTCGTCATAATGGAGATTTACGGTTTGAGGATAAACTCATTCCGTAGTACAAGTATACACAGCTTGATTTGGGGTTTATAGTGACCATGCGGTTAAATTCGATGCTGGCGATGTCTTTCTATACCTTTGATGAATAGAGGATAAAGGACCAGAATTCGATCATCAACGTTTCAGATGACCTCGCGTGTGATCTTTCTAGTCTGGAAGTCAACTGTCCAACTATTGACAGGATTCCTATTAAATCCCTCCCGAACAGCTTTTTTTCGAAAGATTTATTCATCAAACAGCTGTCAAATATATACCTCATTATATCAACATGATCAGTATAGGAGAATATGACCACATTTCCCCCCTCAAACTGAGATACATGACCCCCTCCCCCCTCAAACTGAGATACATGACCCCCTCCCCCCTCCCCCCTCGGGATTACTCCAGGGAATGAGGCGGATTTAGGGTATCGCCACACGAATTGCCTTGAGGACTTAGCCTTCTCACGAAACCCTCCCAGTCACTGTATATATGTCGTCTAGAAACTCGAAGAGGTAAACAAGAAGTTGTTGTGGAAGAGGTACTTTAATCCTTAATAGCAGTAAACGAACTGCTGATTAAAATGTTTGCGCGTTCGGAAAATATTGGAGATTCTTCAAGTCGTGGATTGGATCGAGTGCCATATGAAACTCAACTATTCAGAAAAATCAAGACGAATATTTCAAGCTTAATTCGGCACTCGTTAAAATGAAAATAACCCTTTCTAAGTAATAATACTGTGTTTATAGCTCATCAGAATGGAAATAGATGCAACATATATATATCATGGCGTATACATATCCAAGTTTCCAAATCCGGCGAAAGATCAGTTCTTTCAACACCGTAGATATCTTAGTCACATTCATGGCGTGAACTTGGAAATTCTTTTTAATAAAATAATATTTGAGGTTTTTTAATTATGGTCACAGGAACTACGATACAATCGGACCAAATTCTTGATATTTTCGTATTGAATAGAAATACACCAGATAGAAATCGTGTCAAATACCATGGAGAATCAATCCAGACTACAGTTGGTGCAACTCGACGTATATATACTCACAGGAAATTGATATTAAACTTTCTCAGGAACCAGATATTGGCACCAATCTTCGACTGGAAAAAGCTCGACTGATATATTGAACCATACATTGTTCTCGGCCCATTTTATCGACAGTATGGAATTACTCCCGTTTTGACTGTAGCAGCATGAGACTCATTTGAACCAACAGCTAGAAACTGTAAATCGTGTATATTTGGTTATCATTGAATATATCACCATTGATTATATACAAATGAATACTGGTAGCATCTGAGTCTCACATGAAACAATACAAATATTTTTAATCTCATTTGGCAGTGCTGCTGTTCGACTGGGCTTATACAATCCTTGAATCGATAAAGACATCTCCTTCTTATGCATGTAATACTACTAAATATTATTTGGACATAATGACGATAAATCTGCGACATACCAGAACACAAAACAAGATAAATGAAGAATGACAGCAAGGATTTGCTTCAAGCATGTCGATCAAATTAATCCAATGCCATAATAAACCGATTCCTCCGTTTTCCGCTAAAACAGGGTCAGAACTGTTTGAACGAGCTCATCCTTAACGATCAATTCCCGACTTAGGAAAAGTCTTTGAAGACATATTGAATCAGGTATAGCATGGGATCTGTCAACTTTCAATGGGGCCTTTGGATTTGTCAGCTGGTGAAAGGAGATTTCCGCTAAATCTCCTGTTCGATTCCGCTTGTGATCCACTGAGTGTTCAATATCGGTGTGTTTTGTCAAAGAGGATAAAAACAGACGGGACGTGATATGGATAAATGTAATCGAGTTGTTCCAAAAATGCCATCTGTTGATCAATTCTCTCTGGCGTTAGACGATATCCTGTTCTCATAATTGTAATATCTCTAGTAATGCTTCGATATGTTTGATCATATTATGCATTTAGCCATTTCATAATGTAAAACACAGTCATGTTGTTGTTCGCTTAAGGAGTCGTGTGCACGTCATGGTATATATCCCAGTGTCATCACCATATTAGCCGTATAAGTGCGACATATATACCATATGTTGTGTAGATGACAACTTACATGTATTTCCTTCCTATACAATGGTGTTTTGTGGGAAACTTTGAATAGAAAAGAAAAGGCGACGCGCAGTAAGACGACGTCCATCACGAACCCGAAACCCAAGCGATGAAATCGGACATATACTATAGTTTGACCCGAAGCAAGAAATGAGATAGATATCGGTAGCTTCCTCTCTCCGATCAACCATGTTCACTATCGTTTCTGTTTTACAATGCTTTCACTGAATAATGCGATGTTATGGAGAAAAATATAAGAATTCTTGTGTTATACCATTGTCATCGCATCTCGCCAGGATATGAACATATATCTTCCGTTTTCGACAGACTAAATCAGATTACTTAGACGATGATACATCGGTAGTTTGACAAAGACACATTCATCTCTTGATGTTTCTCACGCACATATTTTCCAAATAGTTTACAGTTATACCGTTTGATATCATCTGGAAAAATATCCTTATTTTAATTAGACCCCATCTATACATTTAACTTGCTATAGCTACATTGATTCTTATTTGGACAAATGTGTGTGGGTTTCTCTGCTTCAATACTTCCGGCATATTCTTCGGCATAAAAACTATGTAAAAATCTTGAAGGTTCTTCCAAGTAGTAATGTTGATCAGTGTATTATGTATTCTCGTGAAACGTCCTGTGGGACTCAATCGATAAGTAGATGATCGATACGCATGATCTACATAAGTTGTCAAACATCAGGGGAAGTTGAGTATCTAGATCACAGCCGTATGTTTAATTACTTCACGTTGATGCCCGTTGACACCTTCATCTTAACTCGTAAATGTGCTCAAACCTGTGACTAGATTCGTGCCCATGTCGCCCGTTTCTGTATTCAACTGAAGTCAAATTATTTTTGTTTGGCGAATCTTCATCGAACATATGACATCACAAACAAATGACGTCAAGCGCCATAACGAATCAATGAATACGGAAGCCAGAACCATGTATCACTGGGAGTGATATATCCTGCCAGTTATACGGATCAGGGAACTGCTGATTTTGATTTAGATTAGCGTAAAGCCTGTTCTACAGACGGGGAACAAATGTGAGCATATGCACTGTGGAATGTAGGGAAATGTTGACTTTTGTTGTCAAGGAATCACTTCCGTTTATTCACTGATTATTATAATTTGTATATAAGCATGGTTCCTCTGACAAATCCGTACAATTGCAGACGATGGCTTTGACATAGCTATAAGACCAGTCGTATTGTTTAAGAGTGCCGAATCACATTCACGACCTCCTGACCTATTCGAATATGTCAGCAAATCAGAAGCCAGGAAATGTGTCATATACTTCATCCCCTTTGAACTGAGTTGTACGTATCTATGAGTTTGACTGGAGAGACGCCCACGTGTAATTCTCTCGATGACATCAAAGATATCGTTCTACAGCGCATTCTCATTATAAACTCGGCTTTTCTGTGAACAAGGCGAAGAACGCTGCAACGGCGTCCATTCATTGGCTGTTAGTTTAAGCATGCTGTTCGTGTAATAGATTTCATCTGCATGCAGACTTGCAATAAAAAGATAGATGCTAATTATCTATTTTCCGTTTTTAAACGATATTTTTCTAATATTATACATGTAAAACCTAAGATAGAATATAATTAGTGAACAATGGTTGGTAGAGTACTGAACCATATAGACTGGCTGATATATCTTCCTATATAAATTATCTATCATACTACATTTACATGTTTTACAGAACACGCACATGTTCTGTTTTTGTTCATTATATGTTCGCGACCTACATTGTGCGTTGAATTTTCTTCGGGCTTGAACCAGTAGTTCCGAATCCATAGCTAACCTGTTTAAGTTTCACTGCCTTCAAATGTTCCCTGCCCTCACGGGTGTCGATTGCCTTTATTTAGGTTACCCCTGAGACCGCGCAGGCTTCCTGACAAATTGCGATAACCTCTCCACCACAACATTGACCGTTCTATGGTAACAAATGAGTTCATCACAGCTCCGGTGTTATCGTATCTAAATCAGCTTAAGCCGGGGCTAGGAGCCTTGTGGTTTCTACCTGAGCATCCACAATAAAAACGCGGCTTAGATACTAAGGCTACGTCTTGGAATCCTTCGTATTCTAGTCTGAATGTGAGGTGCCGAGTGAGGCTTTCCTGTGATGTCATATGGTTGCTTTTTAGTCGGCAGGAATCGTCAGTTTTCCCCAGCTCTTACATGTCACGCCAATTCAGATTCACGCCAATTCAGGTTATGGTATGCAAATGTAGATTTCATGTTTTCGGTCCCCAGTTGGCGTCACTTTGACCAACGCCAGAGGACTTATTCACCGATATAGACCCTGACCTAGCACAAATGTCAACAAAAATCAGATATACGTCTCTGGACCACGGCTTTAGCATAGCCAGTCATAATCAAGCATGGGTCAGTCAATTGATATCTCCGGGTTACAACTCTGTCAAATAGTCACAGACCGATGACCGGGATTCATCGTGCACTATTTTATCGTGAGATGTTTTCCTGTTAGACCATCTACACCGGAATGTCTGCAGTTCTGCCAAGAGGTAACCGCTACCGCTGTCTGCGGTCTGCAGACCATCTGTAGAACTTATCGTTGGTTACCTGTTGGGCATACTGCACATTTGTGAAACTAAAACATGCCTGCAAGTCAGTCACTTAAAAGACAAAAACGAAATGCCCGCCCCCTACCAAACTTTTTGCGCTATCTCCGGAACAACAAAAAATGGAGAACTGAAACTCCTTGACTTTATAGTTTATCATATTGGGGTCATTTTGAGCCTATTTGCATAACCCCCCGAGCAGAGGTTCATGGGTAAATTCAAGATGACGACCACGTGGGGTACTAGAAAAGTGATGTTTTTGTCATATTTCTTCAAAATTTCTGCTTTTCCCCGATGAAAAGTGGGCAAAAACTATTTTATTTCACATCACATTAATATTTACTAATTTACCATGCAGTTTTTGCGGAGAAATTGCATAAATAAAACATTCGGAAAATCCAACCGAAAAATCGACAAAAAAATGTTGTTTTTGGAAATGACGTCACTGCGACGTCATCAAAGCGGTCATCTTGCATTTTTTACATTTTCTGGTAGATCTTGATCCAAGGGTATAGTGTGGTAAGTTTCAGCCCCCATATTTGGCTGGTCCGGGATATGACAGGGGCCTCCTGGCCCGGGATATGACAGGGGCCTCCTGGTCCGGGATATGACAGGGGCCTCCTGGTCCGGGATATGACAGGGGCCTCCTGGTCCGGGATATGACAGGTGCCTCCTGGTCTGGGATATGACAGGTGCCTCCTTGTCCGGGATATGACAGGGGCCTCCTGGTCTGGGATATGACAGGTGCCTCCTGGTCTGGGATATGACAGGTGTCTCCTTGTCCGGGATATGACAGGGGCCTCCTGGTCCGGGATATGACAGGTGCCTCCTTGTCCGGGATATGACAGGGGCCTCCTGGTCCGGGATATGACAGGTGCCTCCTTGTCCGGGATATGACAGGTGCCTCCTGGTCCGGGATATGACAGGGGCCTCCTGGTCCGGGATATGACAGGTGCCTCCTTGTCCGGGATATGACAGGGGCCTCCTGGTCCGGGATATGACAGGTGCCTCCTTGTCCGGGATATGACAGGGGCCTCCTGGTCCGGGATATGACAGGTGCCTCCTGGTCTGGGATATGACAGGTGCCTCCTTGTCCGGGATATGACAGGGGCCTCCTGGTCCGGGATATGACAGGGGCCTCCTGGTCCGGGATATGACAGGGGCCTCCGAATTGAATCTGTCGCTCCTTTGATTACATATGTTACAAGTGATCCCTCTCGCCAGATAAAGGACACGCCGAATTGGCTCTTGAATTGGACAGGCGATTCAATTTCCTTACATCTCATGTTGGCGATATTGATCCATACTTATACTGGAGCTGACCAAGTATCGATCGACAAAGTTCCCAATAACCTCCAGTATGATATCACTGACCTGATAGTCCACTGACCAATTATTCATAGGATCCTATTACATGCCTTCCGTACAGCTTTGTGTCTAAGCTTCATTCATCAAACAGCTGTCGCCAAATGTATACCTCGTCATGTCAATATAGGAAAATATAACCCTGTTTGTGTCTTCAAGCCAGTAGTCGGCCGCCCCGGGTATTACCCCAGCGGATAAGGCGGATTTAGGACATTTAAGACATCTCGACACAAATTTGCTCTATGACTTAATCCTCAGATGGAATTCTCCCTGGCACTGTATATCATTAATTTATTCTACCTAAACAGTAGATCAGACTAGACAAATGCAAACTATTGGGAAACTTGAAAGCGGTTTACTCAAGGCCCGTTCTTTTTCATTCACCAAACTCTATATAAACAACCTTCTTGTTTTTGTGTAATAAACTACTGCAGTAATCCCCATTAAAGGAATCAAATCTCGGAATATACAGACAAATGTATTTGAAGTCTTTAGTCGGAATTAGCACTATATTACATCAGGTACGCAGTGGTTCTAATGGATTCTCGCTTTGTATACTCCCTAAAAAGGCGACACCGTTAAGGATATATGTCCACCTGCTCAGGATTTGAAGGAACATACAGATAGTGTTGTGCGAGATATTTGGGGCCACTTTTCGTAATTTGCGTCTAATCCCGCTTAACCCGGAAGTAGGAACCCTAAGAACATCGTATAATTACAAGCGTCTAGTCCGTCATTCATAATCCAGCCGTCGTCCATTAGAGAATATCCGCGTCCATAATCCAAAGACCTATTCCATATTCCATATAACAGTATTAGCACCAAATTCAAAAAGACAATCATAGTATACATAAACATAGGCTTGTTTCCTGCAAAGAGAAGCGGTCAACAGTTTTCAATGATGCCGGCAAGACATCATGATGTTCCAAAAATATCAAATCCGTATCGCTGATCAGTATTCTTAATCCATAATATTCGTTGTACGGTCGTCATCTAAAGAATGATGTATCTCAGTCACGCTTTGATTGTGCCTGTTCATATGAGTACCATGAAGATCTTGAAGTACATGGGTTCATACGGCCCCTAGCCCCGGGTTAAGCGGAATTAGACACAAGTTACGAAACGTAGCGCCATAGATCTTTCACGCTACGTTCGTATTTTGCTATCAGCATGCGATATGTATCGCCAAATTTGAGAAACTTTGAGGGGAGGCGCTTGGTGGAATAGCCCTGTTTTATAAGTTTCTGCAACAATGTTTTGTGACGTTGATTAAAATCATCACATCTAACACAGGATCTAGCAAATGCTACTAAGCGAGATATGTATACGCCATATGCAGGTCCCACTGGAATACTACTATCCAGAAAGGGATAGTTTACGATGTCGAAATTGTAATCATCTCTTTTGTCATAAAGTCGACGAGAGAGAATGCCCGCTTCATTTTTATAGAGATAGAGATCTAAATAAGATGTGCCTGTAGGGCTATCTGTAGTTTCCTTCAAATCCAGTGAAGGTGGATATATATCCTTCACTGCGTCATTTATATAGCGATTATCCACAGCGAGAACATCGTCTATATAGCGTTTGGTGAATGAGAAGGAACGGGCTTTGAATGGATCGGTTTTTGAAAGCGCCTGCATATAGTCATATTCATAAGAGAACAGCTACAGGTCAGCCAACAGGGGTGCACAATTATTACCCATTGGAATACCTATATGCTGCTGATATATTGTGTTGCCAAATTTCACATAGATATTTTTAATGAGAAATTCAAGCAACTCTATAAACAAAGAAACATCCCATGAATGATATCTCTTGTATGTAGTCGAGCTAAAGAATGCTTTATGGCTTCCGACATTAATATATCTACGATCAGTTTTCTTGAACACAGATACTATTAATGAACTTATACAGTCAATAAGGTCCTGATGAGGGATTGTAGTATAGAGAGTCGAGAAATCCCATGTGGATACATGTCTGTACGGTATGTGACCTTTAGCATCAAGTTCTTCCGTAAGACATTTTGAGTTTTTCAATATCCACATACATTCAACGCCGGGGTTCTTAGAAATAGTGGCGCAATACCTTTCCCAATATGCTTTTACCTCCTGAAGAGCCCTCGTCAATAGGGTTGAAAGAAGCTTGGTGGTGCAGCTTCTAGAACCAGCTATGAATCTAGCCTTGTATGGTGATTTATGCATTTTGGGAGTCCAGTATATTTTTGGTATGTCGTTATGATTGGTTGGAAGACAAATACCTCTTTCCCTGAGAAACTTTTTGTGATTGTTAAATAAATCTTCCAGAGTAAATGCAGTTTGGGAGTAAGTAGACGTATTTGATGAAGATATGTCTACACTCAATTCTTTAACCAGCACCTGGTAATAGTAATATTTACATATGAATATTATATATTATATTATACAAGACCATGTATTCAATCAGGCAATGTGACATAGTTTGTTTGGATCTGTCATTGTATGATTGGCAATTACAGGTGGATTGAATCCAAGTCATTGTTAGTGCCGAAAGAAAGCAATCCTCGAATTTAAACAATCGATGTAATCGAACCACCGTCCCTGTGTAATACGGTATTTCTTTGTCGTATAACTCCTGGCAGTCCAATAGTTACAAATAGTTACTTACATAGAATGGCTTATGAAATTATATCGGTAAAAGGTCGTTTCAACGCTAGTGTACACTAAATTCTAAGAATCAACAATTAAATATTAAAAACTGGTGCATATGCAATGTCCCACCCTAATATGCATAATGTTCACCCCTTCAAATATTTTACGGCTTGAAAAAATCCGGGTGAAATGTGGCAATACTCGAAACATATTTGAACAATCCACCACCACACCCCCAACCAAGACGCCTAACAGCAATGCAATGTTCCACCCAAGCTTCCCCACATGGAAATACCTGCCCCATCAAATGCACATGTGGGTGGTTGTGAGGCACCACACATCTTCCGCACACATAAAAGACCACTCCACTGGTTTCTCACATGTGAAGATATTGCAAGACAACCTGGCCCGTAGTTTCCCCATGTGGTAATATCTACCCTCATGGTGATATCTATAACTAACCCCCATGTGGAGAGATTGTTGGGAAATCCTCTCTACATCGGACAGGTTATCCCACAATATTTCTACATGTGAGCGACAAGTGGGGCAGCCATTCTTATATGTGAAAGAAACCCGATAGGCCTAGCCCCGCAATATCCCTATTTGTGTGTAAGAGTAATCAGTAAGGTATCAGGTGGAGCGCTCCACACGTGGGGTTGTTGTGGAGCAGTCATTTCTAAGTGGAAAACGCATAGAGCTGAGCTCCCTTCATTATTCCTATCTAATGGAAATATGTGGGGTATAAGATGGAATTTAGTAGGGCATGGTAAACATCAACGACCGAGTAGAATGTGGGTAATTTAGCAACCCACTGAACATCATAGGCCGACTCTCCTGTCAACTCGACCAGTACTCATCTTTTCAGCCCTTTTATGGATAGGATCTAATAACTTTCCCAGTCACTCCATGCTGCTACAACATATAATAACGTCAGACATTGAGTCAAATAACATGGCTGTTTGACCAACGAAATAAATAGTAATTTTGTGTTCTCTAAAATTCTAATTAATATGTATATGATAATAACCATTTAACTCATTTTGAAAGCACTTGGTGAAACTTACCTGGGATTGGCCGATGTTAGTTCATCAATCGATATGGTCATTCCTGCTCGTATACACAATTGTGAAATATTATTCTGCCTTGTTGACGGCATTTGTCGACCAGTCTTAGACTCAACAGAGCAGAAAACACGATAAATGAAGCCTGGTAAGCTGAAACCTGGTTATGCCTTTGCTATTGGATACAACGTATTCACATTTCAAGATAATTTTTTTTGAAGCTGGACCGGAATCTTCTCTAGAAACCATATTACTCCTACTTAACAGACTTTGGGTGACAGAAGGCTTTCCACCGTCATGGCATAATGCCATTGTTATACCAGTCTCAAAACCTGGCCGTAACCATACAGACTCCGGCAATTATCTAGCTTTGGTGTTTGCAAAACAATGGAACTCATGATAAATGTTCGCATTGTTTGATACATGTACCTTGAAACTGAAAAGAAACTTACGGATATTCAAGCTGGTTTCCGTAGTAATATAATTACCATTGACCATTTAGTTAGATTAGATCCCTATGTCAAGAATTCTTTAGCAAAGAATGAACATGTGGTTTCTATTTTTTGGTTTGATTTAGAAAAAGCCTATGATACTACTTAGAAATAGAGGATTTTAAAAGACCTTCATATTATAAGAATAAAAGGCCGTTTACCCATTTTAATATCCAACTTTCTGAATGATAGACAATTTCAAGTTCAGCTGGGCACAACCATGTCTGATCATTGAGATTGAGATCAAGGTGTCCGACAAGGTAGTATTTTGTCTACTACTCTGTTTAGTATCACGATTTGATACAGTTTTGAATAAACCAATTTATGGTGCACTATTTGTAAATGATTTCAACATATCGTGTAGTGTTGAAAATAGTATACATAATTTTTATTAGGAGAACATTACAACTTTGTCTAAAAAGAATTCAGAAATGGTGCCTAGAAACTGGTTTCAAGTTCTCCAGAGCAAAGACAAATTGTATACACTTTTGTAGAAAGTATTTCCAGTTCTTACAGATGGAACTGAAATCAAGGCAGTAAAAGAAGTCAAATTCTTAGGAATATTTTCAACGTTCATATATACAATATAAATTGCTTGAAAGCTATGTGCACGAAAGCTCTGTTGAAGCTTGTTGCCAGCAGACACTTCTCCATTCACCTGTTCGTTCTAAGCTTGATTACGGCTCAATTGTTTACAACGGTGCAAGCAAGTCAAACTTGGCAAGCTAGATCGTATTCTCCATGAAGGACTAAGACTTCGCCTCGGAGCGTTCAGCTTATAATTCGAAGCAGATGAATCTCCTTTAGAATTTCGTAGAATTAGACTAGCACTGCAATATATCACAAAATTGCGATTTAATCGCTCAAATCCTGCATATTTCAACCCTCATGGATTTGTATTAAAAAAACCCTTCATTATTTCACCTCTCGGAATTCGTATGAAACCACACATGGTAGCAGTTGGTATTAAGTTTAGTCAACTTTTTCTCAACAAGCTTTTACCAGTTTGATCATGGCAGTTAGCCAGACCAGAAGTAGATATTACAATGACGAAATATAAAAAGGCAGACACGAGCCATCGCGTGTATGCACACGAATTTGGTCTATTGAGAGAAAAATACAGATCGCATCAATCTATTTATACAGATGGTTCTAAAGATTGTGAGAGAGTAGCGTGAGCTTCTATCTTTAGTTCCGAAACTAAAACCTGTCGGCTTTCAGGTAAAAGTTCGATTTTCATTGCCGAAGCCAAAGCTCTATTGTCAGCTTTAGAAGGTATAGGGTCTACTATAGGAGGAAAATATGTCGTATTCTCATATTCACTGTCATACCTTCAAGCGATTGAGACTGGAACTTCAACTCACCCCCACCACCTTGAACATTCTACAATTATATGACCGTAGATTTCATGTTTGTTGCACAAGTTTTAATGCGTGTATGTTTTAATGCGTGAGATTACGAAGTTATTAACTTCAATACTCAAAATTTTGTTGATCATCCATATATATTGGTTGCCTAATCACGTTGGCATCAAAAGAAATACTGACGCTGATGAAATGGCTAAGGCAGCCGTAGATAATGAGCTTGATCCGGTTGGAATCGCATATAGTGATTTCAGACCTATCTGAAGCTGGAATTACATATTCACTTTAATCATATTGTTACTTAATACGAGCGTAATATATTATATTTTGTCGCTAGCTGTCGTCCACGGAGACTTTCTATGTTCATTATATGAAGGCCGTGATCTTATCGAACCAGTAGTGAAAATGCTCCTAAACAAAAGCCAGAAAGAAAGAAAAATGACCAGTTTCCAATTCTGCCAACAAAACAGCTAACAGAATGCATGATGGCCAAGCATATCGTGGCACCTATCTCAAGGTTAAGTTGAATTTAAATACATATACCTCCAGTTCGTCTCAGTGCTCTAACATTGTAACAAAAGTGGTGTTGAATTCCCGATAAACACCGGCGAAAATCTCTAAAGCTGTGTTCTGTAAACCAAAGTTGTGGGCTGGCGGAGTATCCTAGTGAGCGCGCGCAATTTATACTTTCCCACAGTTTGCAACAATGTTCGCACTGACCATGTGAAAAGTGACGCCTCAATCAAAAACGTGGATATTTGATCTAATTTGATAGAATGTTTAGAAGGTGCCAAAAAGTATTCGATGATACTTGTCTGAATCGAAAAATAGAACTCGGAAGTTGGTTTCAAATTTCCGAGAGAAATACTAGTTGTCTCCCGTTCAGCAGTTTAAACCCTCGGCCTGCGGCCACTGGGCTAAACTGTTGGACTCGTGCCAACTGATTTTTATCTGGGAAATTTTAACTTGAGTCTTCTTGAGTTCCGAAAAATGTTTTGTCGTATCTGGGACCCAATACAATGCTGGAAATGCATACGCCGAATTACCTTTTGGAATATTTTCATCCCAAGAAGCTAGTTGGCATACTGATGTATCAGCAACCGGTTTGCTAAAACCATGAAAATACAGTCGACTTCTTACTCCCTCGCTCGACAATACATCGAGAAACACAGAACTGACGTCGATGGAGTCCCTTCCAAATAAAATCCTGTAAGTGGTTTTCATTTTATATGACCTGTAAATGTTGTGCAAGACAAACTTAGAATCGACGTAATATTAGCATGGTTAACGGCTCATATCGATTTCAGTGTTATTAGAAGGGTTGTTGTATTTTTTTGTACTGTTGCCTTTGGAGTAGGAAGCTATAGATCGGAGATCGGACAGCGATACATCAGAGCTGAGTACGAGATAATGAATCATTAAGTCAGCCTGTCCGTGTGTGAAATGATCGGCGTCAGTTCTCAATCATATTAAGCTGCTGACAAGTTCAAGAGGATTAATCTCTGATCTGTCTAATTAGATCCGTGATGGGTAACGTTAGCAAATTCTTGTTAATGACCGGGCAACCCTTCAACCCTTAACAGCTTCTCTCAATTGTGGCAAATATATAGTACATGTACGGTGATTTACAGGCCGATAGGGGTATTACATTCTAGCAAATGGCATCCTGGGTATCAGGAACGAGGCCTGTGATGTTATGTATCTCAGTCACGCTTTTTTGTGATAAATCATATGAACATGTTGGCTACAATGACCACACTTTCCCTAGTACCGACCTGAGCGGAATGAGATGCAAACATCGAATAAATAATGGCGTAATAACTGTGTTAACCATCTGATGGAAATTGAGTTTTGTTCATGGAGCACAAGTTATTATTCAGAACACCAGTTATCAGGCCCGACGCCGACCAAGCATCTATTCTCCACCTTGTTAAAATATAAGTGAAAGCGCTATGTACATAGGGTCAACCTCGGCGTCAAGGATCACAAGCAGAACCAATATGCTGCTGATCGCTCTTGGTGAGGTTTGAGACGCTAAATATACATGTATGATGCAATAGTGTTCCAGTAGACCTGCATTTGTCATGTACACACACACACATGGGACTAGAGCACTACTCAGGTGGCTACACCATATATGGGTATCGTCAAATTGATACTGGAACAGATTTGATATATATGTGTTATTGTATATCTCATACCAGATGGTATTTGCCCTCTTAGGGGCCACGTCCAATTAATCGAGGCACTTTCCCGATGCCTTCGAGATGGATCGAGAAATTTCTCGGCTGAAACCGGGAGGGCAGAACCGGGACCCCAGATTATGTCTCCCGGTTTGCTCCCGGTTCTATCTCGATCGAAACGTCCCGGTTTTCGAGATGATTACGAAATTGATCGGTAATCTCGAAGGGGGTCCCGGTTTCACTATGTCCGTGTTTTGTTGCCGTTAATTTGTACTATCTTAACTTCTCAGGCGATTAGAGTTTTTGCGCTGGTATCATATTTATGGGGCGCTCGTCGCCTACGTATATCGCGGCCAAAATTAAAGATGTTTTAAAAGATGATTTCAATGTTATTCATCGTTTAACCAATATATCTATGTCCCGATGTTTCGTGAATTCAATTGAACGAAAACTTGCATTTATCTATACATAAAGTATGAATATATAATTTAGTGGACTTCTCTCATATCGATAATTGATTGTTTACCTGACTAGTATCCGTCGCGGAATAAATGACACGTCACCTGGATTTGATCTTAATAATAATGGTATGGAAGCATGTGTTAATTATTTTTCTATACAGTTTTTGTTAACCAAACATGGATCGTTTCAATCGAAAAATGAAAGAGTTTGACCGGTGTATTACCTAGGTGTGTAATTTGTTTAAAATTTAGTAGTATTCATTGCAGATTCCATTTTTTTAGAATTACTGTCTTGTTATATAGTTCAAATAAAGAGATTATATCAACAACGTTTATTTCTGACATAAGCTTGTCCGGAAGTGGTTAGCGGAAATACTGGCAATCGCAAGTAGAGGTGTTGATAATCACGCCACAGCGGGTCGGTGAAAACCCGTCGGCTTGAAACAATAGCGAAGGGAGAGGGGTTAATTTCTTCAGAAAAAACCCCAACTGAAACAGCACTGTTGTCGGGGGTTTAATAACATACTCACGTTCTATTATTTATTGTATCGGGGAACTCAACCAAATAATGGAAGTAATTACCGCCCAATTCAGAGGGCAATCATGCCTTATATCAACGCTTACAAAACGATACCACGTTTTGTTTGTCTGAAAACTTCGATCGAGCGTTTATGTTCATATTCTCCGGGTTTGATTGAATTACCAGACGCTTCTGTGATCTTCGTCGCCCCGTTTTGGAGTTGTACCGCACTGGACGATAAAGATATTCCATTCTGATCAACTTTCAGAGGAACATATGGAATTTTATTTCAATAATTTATTTCAATTCGCAGTTCCTGGACGTATCTTATAAAGTGATCCAAATTCTGAAAAAAACAGGTTTAAAATAACTGAAAAGTAATGAGCCAGAATTGGCGATGCTTCTTTCTTTCCATTTATAAAGTTTAGAGAAATTGCGCTGTCTTAGCGAGTATGCGACTACAGATCTCTAGACGGAATAACAAAATAATATTAAATGATTCATGTTCAGTCTAATTCACTTAAATGCATATGTATTCGCCGAGATTAATCTCGCTGCCACATAGTATATATATATCGAGCATACGCCTTCCGAATGATTTAAACTTTCATTTGACGGTATCTCGATTTCATTCTCGAAGAATATCAAGTTATTTCGAGGAGGATCGAGATGAACTTGCGCTTCGAGAGAAAACCGGGAGCAAACCGGGACCACAATCGATAGAGATAAACCGGGGCCCCGAGACGAGGTATTTATCGGTTTTACTCGTTTATCGAGAAACCTTCTCGATCGATTGGACGTGACCCCTTATCTTGTCATAACTGCCGTCTTTACAGACTGCGGAAGATAAATATGGGGTACCGTATATCCTCGCAATAGCTTGCGATGTAAAATAGGCTTTCCAAATGTATGGTCAAATATGGATTAGTCGAAGACAAAATGACAGATGCAGTTCAGATTGTTAGTCTGTCGATTATTTCTTCCAATTTTAAGTACCAATACAAGAGTTAGTCAATTTGTTCTCCTTTCTTCCAAATAGAGCTGATGACTTTTTCATCAAAACGCAATTTGGAAATGTGGACAATGGAAAAACGAAGTGCTAGTAGTACTAATTCGGTTTTTCAATTATACGTTTTCTGAGAATCGATATTGCATTCCATTCATGCAAAACAGCCAATTTAATGATTTATTGAAGTTTCGAATCGGAAAAACCATGGAGACTGGGAATTTCTATTGCGAGCTATAGATTGAAGAATCCTACCCTATAATGGAGGCTATCGGAACAGTAATTACAGTTTCAGCAATTTGCTAACATCACGTTCCCGTGAAAACAGCTTCTACGAATTGGCTATTTTTTTTTATCTCTCGTAAAAATGGACGTTGCTTTCGGTAGCATGTACTAATGGCGCGTGCTGGAAGTAAATATCAGATAGTATTTTCGAGGCTTAATTACAAGCCATCAGCATTACATACGAATTAAACCAGTATAAGTACACCAAACATATAGATCCGTAAGATGTAACAACAACGTTTCGCCGGTTTGCAAAGGGTGACTTGTATCATTAACCATTTAATACCAGATAAATAGATATCAAATAACGAAATTGCTCTGTCAACACTTCTGATGTCAGATGTAAAATCGATTCATATTAAAATGGGGTCAATGTTCATGGAGTGCAAGATGTTATTCAGAACACCAGTCTCTAAGGCCCGACGGCGACCAAGAGTAATTCCTAATTCACCTTCTCAACATATATGTCCAAATATCGATGTGCAGAGGATGGAGTTCGAGGTCAAGAGCCAACAGCAGAACCAATATACCCCTGATCGCTCTTGGTGACTATTCCGTTAAATATACATGTATGAGTCAATAAAGTTTCAGTAGGCATACATTAATCATGTCCAGAAACACTCGAGAACTCAGGCGGTTGCACAATAAACTACACAATAGATGTAGATGTATATGTGTTATTGTTGATCGCATACGAGATCTTTTCTTTCTGTTTAGTGAAATATAGTTAGTCGACGACAAACTCATATAGGTCAAAAACATCACAAAATCATTGAAAGTTGCAGTTTTATTGCGGTTTATATCGTTATAATTAGCAATTTTCGCATCATCCTAACTGATGCGGAAATTAGATGTGGACCAACTCAACCATCACGCTGAACCATCACGCTGAACCATCACGCTGGATGGAATACATGATCGTGACTATAGATAACAAAGAACAAATAACCATTTTCTTCAATACAGTATATGAATTGTTTTATTGGCTATGTCATATTTCTACTCTGAATGAACATTACTCAGTGATTGTATTTCTAGACGACCATTTGAAATTTAACCCAACACGTTCCCCATAAAAAACCCTGATCAAATAGAACAGTGGTACATTCCCTGATTTCTTTGCAAGTCACAAACCAATGATTACAATTCAGGGCATCGTGTTGCCTGCGTTTTCATTTGTTGTAGCTAGATTCACGCTTTTGTGTGACGATTAACATGAGCATCTCAGTTACAATGACCACCCGTTCTCTAGTACCGACTGGAGCGGAATTAGATGCAAATGTCACAGAAATAATTATGCAATATCTCTGTCAACCACCTAATGGAAATTGAGTTTTGTTTATGATGCGAAAGTTATGCTTCAGAACACCATTAGATTTGAACAATTTGGACGAAACGAAACGTTAGCTCCACACGTTCGTCTCCATAGATTATGGATCTCCGTTATTCATAGAATTGCCTTGTGTTATATACGCCGACTTGTAAATGCCTATCAAAAAATTTTACCAGTGTATCAGGCCCGACGCCGACCAAGCGTCTAGTCTCCACCTTGTTAAAATATCTCAAAAGTACTACTTTGTACTTAGGGCGAACCTCAGGGCCAATGGCCACAAGCAGAACGGAAAGGCTCCTGGTCTCTCTTGGCGAGGTTAAGCCGATGCTAGGTGCCGTGTGGATATTTCATAGTCTCCATATGAACAGCTGCAATAAAATCGCGGAAGAGATACCAGGCTACGTCCGAGAATCCACCGTATTCTCGGGTATGAATGCTATAAGATATGGTATTTGTCGTCTTTTCTTGTCAAAGCTGCCGTCTTTACAGACTGCTGGAAGATATATACCTGGGGTACCGTATATCCTCGCCTTAGCATGCGATGATAATATGCTTTCCAAATGTATTGTATAATACGGAGTAGTCGAAGATGAAGTGACAAATGCAGTTTGTATTGTTAGTCTGTCGATTATTTCTTCCAATAAATAAGCACCAATACAAGAGTTAGTCAATTAGTTCTTCTTTCTTCTAATTAGAGCCGGTGACTTTTTCATCAGAAAGCAATTTGTAAATGTGGACATAGAAAAATCGAAATGCTAGTAGTACTAATTGCGGTTTTTCAATTATACGGGTTTTTTTTAGAATCGATATTGCAGCCCATTCATGCTTTATTGAAGTTTCGAATCGAAAAAAACATGGAGACTGGGAATTTCAATGGCGAGCTATAGATTGAAAAATTCTACGCAATAATGGAGGCAACAGTAAAACAGTTTCAGTAATTTGGTAACATTACGTTCCCGTGAAAACATCTTGCACGAATTGGCTTGTGTTATTTTTTATCTGTCGTAGAAATGGACGTAACTATGCTTTCAGGAGGGTGTACAAACACCGCGTGCTGGGAGTAAATATCTAGTATTTTCGAGGCGTAGTTACAAGCAACCAGCATTACATACCAACTAATCCAGTATTCATATGTCGGGAACCCCATTAAGTTTCTGTTTGGAATCTATTGCTAAGTTTCGATTATTGACGCAAAGCATTCATTATGGACGACGACTGATTAATGAATGGTGGATCTGACACCTCTATTATGGCGATTCACCCTGATTAAATCTATCGGATATATCAGACTTTCAGCGACGGCTGAATAATGAATGACGGACCAGACGCTTGTATTTCAGACGAATACAACAATTTGATCAAGTGGTACTCAGTTTAACTGATATCACAAAGTCTAGAATTGTGGTCATTATTTTGGCGCATTACATTCAGGAAGAAAAGATCAACAAAATAACTATACAAAAAGGTATTTCCTGCCCATCGTAAAGGAATTATAGCATAGTGTCTAGAAGCAGTGGAATCTGGATATACCTAATAAGCCTCTCACCTGCAAAATATATGAAAGCGATAATATCAGACGATGACCCTAACATGTCCTATTGTATACTTTAAAATACACACGTTATGGTTCACTATGTACAAAAATATGTTAACTAAGGCACTATGTGGTCCATAGATCCGCTCGTCAATCAAGTCAAAGTGATTTAGATCGTACGTATTTTGAAAATTGAAGTCATTTCATACCAAGATGAATCATATAACTGTGTTTTCAGCCCTCAATACGTGGATTCGTATTAAAAAAAAACATTCATTATTTCACCTCTTGGAATTCGTATCAAACCACACATTGCAGCAGTTGGTATTAGGCTCAGTCAAATTTTACTCAACAAGCTCTTACCAGTTTCACCATGGCAGTTAGCCAGACCAGAAGTAGATATTACAATGACGAAATATAAAAAGGCAGACACAAGCCATCTCATGTATGCACACGAATTTGGTTTATTGAGAGAAAAATACAGATCGCATCAAACCATTTATACAGATGGTTCAAAAGATGGTGAGAGAGTAGCGTGTGCTTCTATCTTTAGTTCCGAATCTAAAACCTGTCGACTTCCAGGTAAAAATTCGATTTTCACTGCCGAAGCCAAAGCTCTATTGTCTTTATCTATACACCATGCAAACATATTGTGACTGGTGACCTTGATGTGGTGAGTGATAAGGATCTGAAATTACTCCTGATGAAAGGACCTAAACATAGAGAGCCAAGAAGAATAAATCTGAAGGCGGACCAAAAGATAGTCCTGACTGCATTAGAACAGTACGTTATTGATTGGTCTAAGCGAGAAAAAGTTGAACCTACAGTACTCGCTGATTGGCTGGACCTCACCAAGAGCAAGGTCGTTGAAACAATCCGCCATATTGACAGAAGTACTCTTCCCCAAGCAAAACAAGTACTGAGAAACCTCAATTCGCAAGAAGTTCTAGCAAATCTCCAGAGTAAATTCGTCATAGTCCCAGCAGACAAAGCTCCGAATAATATAATATTCATATGTAAATATTACTATTACCAGGTGCTGGTTAAAGAATTGAGTATAGACATATCTTCATCAAATACATCTACTTACTCCCAAACTGCATTTACTCTGGAAGATTTATTTAACAATCACAAAAAGTTTCTCAGGGAAAGAGGTATTTGTCTTCCAACCAATCATAGCGACATACCAAAAATATACTGGACTCCCAAAATGCATAAATCACCATACAAAGCTAGATTCATAGCTGGTTCTAGAAGCTGCACCACCAAGCTTCTTTCAACCCTATTGACGAGGGCCCTTCAGGAGGTAAAAGCATTTTGGGAAAGGTATTGCGCCACTATTTTCAAGAACTCTGGCGTTGAATGTATGTGGATATTGAAAACTCAAAATGTCTTACGGAAGAACTTGATGCTAAAGGTCACATACCGTACAGACATGTATCCACATGGGATTTCTCGACTCTATACTACAATCCCTCATCAGGACCTTATTGACCGTATAAGTTCATTAATAGTATCTGTGTTCAAGAAAACTGATCGTAGATATATTAATGTCGGAAGCCATAAAGCATTCTTTAGCTCGACTACATACAAGAGATATCATTCATGGGATGTTTCTTTGTTTATAGAGTTGCTTGAATTTCTCATTAAAAATATCTATGTGAAATTTGGCAACACAATATATCAGCAGCATATAGGTATTCCAATGGGTACTAATTGTGCACCCCTGTTGGCTGACCTGTATCTGTTCTCTTATGAATATGACTATATGCTGGCGCTTTCAAAAACCGATCCATTCAAAGCCCGTTCCTTCTCATTCACCAAACGCTATATAGACGATCTTCTCGCTGTGGATAATCGCTATATAAATGACGCAGTGAAGGATATATATCCACCTTCACTGGATTTGAAGGAAACTACAGATAGCCCTACAGGCACATCTAATTTAGATCTCTATCTCTATAAAAATGAAGCGGGCATTCTCTCTCGTCGACTTTATGACAAAAGAGATGATTACAATTTCGACATCGTAAACTATCCCTTTCTGGATAGTAATATTCCAGTGGGACCTGCATATGGCGTATACATATCTCGCTTAGTAGCATTTGCTAGATCCTGTGTTAAATGTGATGATTTTAATCAACGTCACAAAACATTGTTGCAGAAACTTATAAAACAGGGCTATTCCACCAAGCGCCTCCACTCAAAGTTTTTGAAATTTGGCGATACATATCGCATGCTGATAGCAAAATACGAACGTAGTGTGCAAGATCTATGGCGCTACGTTTCGTAACTTGTGTCTAATTCCGCTTAACCCGGGGCTAGGGCCGTATGAACCCATGTACTTCAAGATCCTCATGGTACTCATATGAACAGTCACAATCAAAGCGTGACTGAGATACATCATTCTTTAGATGACGACCTTACAACGAATATTATGGATTAAGAATACTGATCAGCGATACGGATTTGATATTTTTGGAACATCATGATGTCTTGCCGGCATCATTGAAAACTGTTGACCGCTTCTCTCTTGCAGGAAACAAGCCTATGTTTATGTATACTTTTGTCTTTTTGAATTTGGTGCTAATACTGTTATATGGAAATGGAATAGGTCTTTGGATTATGGACGCGGATATTCTCTAATGGACGACGGCTGGATTATGAATGACGGACTAGACGCTTGTAATTAGAAGGTATTGGGTCTACTATAGGAGAAAAATATGTCTTATTCTCATATTCACTGTCATACCTTCAACCGATTCAACTTACCCCACCATCTGAAACATTCTACAATTATATGACCGTAGATTTCATGTTTGTTTTAATGTGTGTACGTCTTAATGTGTTGGATTACTAAGTTATTAACTTGAATACTCAGAATTTTGTTTGATCGTCGCTATATAGCTGAAATATTGCTGAACGCGACGTTAAACCTTAAGTACAACACATATAAGGGAAGTGCACATTCTACAATTAATTCTCCCTCTCTCATAATGATGTTATGTTTTGTTGATTGCCTAGCCACGTTGGCATCAAAGGAAATACTGACGCTTATGAAATGGCTAAGGCAGCCCTAGATAATGAGGTTGATCCTGTTGCAATCGCAAAATAGAAATTTCTGACCCACAATCTGAAGCTGGAATTAAATAATCACTTTAATCATATTGTTACTTAATACGGATTTGTCGCTAGCTAACGTCCACGAATACTTGCCCTGTTCATTATATGAAGGCCGTGGTCTTATGGAACTAGTTGTGAAAACTAACAGAATGCGTCATGGCCAAGCATATCGTGGCACCTGTCTCAAGGTTAAGTTGAATTTAAATACATATTCGAATATACCTCCAGTTCGACTAAGTGCTACAGCATTGTAAAAAAGTGGTGTTGCATTCTCGATAAACACCGGCGAAAATCTCTAAAGCTGTGTCCTGTAAAACAAAGTTGTGGGCTGGCGTAGCAACTATAGTGAGCGCGCGTAATTTATACTTTCCCGCAGTTTGCAGCAATGTTCGCACTGACCACCTGAAAAGAGACGCCTCAATCAAAAACGTGCATAGTTGATCTAATTTGATAGGATTTGTAAAAGGTGCCAACAATTATTCGATGGTACATGTCTGAATCGAAAAAAAACCTCGATACTTGGTTTCAAATTTCCGAGATAAACACTACTTGGCTCCCGTCCAGCAGTTTAGACCCTCGGCCTGCGGCCACTGGGCTAAACTGGGCTAACTGGGCTAAACTGTTGAAATTTAATCTGGGAAATTTGAAAGAACTTCCGGGGTCTTTATTTCTTAAGTATCTCATGTTTCGTATATAGGAGACCTTTAACGATACGCTTAGTACGTGATATCAAACAACGCATTTTTGACACTTGGACAAGGCGCTTGTCGAACCAGTTCTGAAAATGTGTTGTCGTATCTGGGAGCCAATACAAGTCTGGAAATGCATACGCCGAATTACCTTTTGGAATATTTTCATCCCAAGAAGCTAGTTGGCATACTAATGTATCAGCAACCCTCGCTCGACAATACATCGAGAAACACAGAACTGACGTCGATCGAGTCCGTTCCAAATAAAATCCTGTAAGTTGTTCTTATTTTTTATGACCTGTAAATGTTGTGCAAGACAAATTTAGAATCGACGTAATATTAGCATGGTTAACGGCTCATATCGATTTCAGTGTTATTAGAAGGGTTGTTGTATTTTTACTCCTCAGCCCCTACGGGCTAAGGAGTATTGTTGTGGCCCCAGCAGTGTGTCTGTCCGTCTGTCCGAGCCGTATCTCGAAAACTATTTCGAGGAAGTTCTTGAAACTTACAGGTTATGATCCTTTTATTTTTTACTTGTGCCTTTGAGACTTTCAGGTCAAACCGGTCATTATTTATTTTTTTACAATTTTTTTATTTTTCTACCATTTTCCAGTCTTCTAAAAGGGGATCTGGAAGTATGCATACATTAGCCCTACTTTTATACTGATTTACATACTCTTATTTGCATGTAGCCTATCAAAGAGCTCCATAGTAAAGTTGTGTTTCAGCCATTGGTTCAGTGTAGTGAATGACTGGCCATTGGTTTGGTCTAGAAGTCTATATTCCTCTGCATATTCAGTAACACGGTATTGCCAGACTAATTGTCGTATCCCTACGCTGTTGAGAAAAAAATAGTCTGACATTAAAACTGTGAAAATCGAATTGTTATTTCGCCTAAAAGTTCTCAGAATGGATTTGAACGATAATAAACGCCTGTTTTATCGGAAAAGGGCAACTTGTACTTTGTCTTGTAACAGAATTGTAGGAACCCGTGAGATTCTGTCAAAAACGAAAGTAGTCAAAAACGAAAGTAGTGCCCATGTGTTTGTGCTTCCTGCCAACACATCCGATGATGGGAGTTGAGTTTTCAGTTGTAAAATGAACTGTGGTCGTCGGCCAGTACAAGTGGTGTCTCGCATAACAAGTCCTCTAAAATATACTTCATGGAAGATAGCGAAAGGTATGGCCAACCCAATAAATTAACGCAAACATCATCATCGTTGCTGCTGCATGTTGTTGTTGTTGTTGTTGTTGCACTGACGCTAATGCATTACCAACGGAGATTCGTCAGGGGAGTTTCAAAATTCTATCTCACATAATGATGGGATGTGATTTTCGGCTATCGGAGCCAGTTTTTCTTAGAGAAGTGAAATTCTCCACAGTATCTGTATGTAATTTGTGCATTTTTATTCTGAAATTTGAAGGAAATCTGTTCAGGATCAAAGAAAATCTCCAATACCTCACGTAGGTTTTTTTTTCAAAGCACAATGAAGTTGGGCTTGCAATGTTGTAACATTGTGACTAGGCACTATGAAAATAACATGTGAGGTATTGAAGGTTTGTTTTGATTCTGAATAGATTTCCTTCGAATTTCAGAATAAAAATGCACAAATTACATAGAGATACTGTGGGGAATTTCACTTCTCTGAGATGAACTGGCTTCGATATTTAGCCGAAAATCCCATCCCATCGTGATACAGCTCAGTAACTTTCGGTGGAAACATTGGCGGCCATCTTTAATTGATGCAAAATCTTTAATGATATATATCTCTGATACCATTCAAGTGTTCTATACGAAACTTGGTATGTAGCATCGATCAAGAGACCTGCAATGTATAACCACATCAGTTCCTCTGAGTGGCGGGAAGGATGGGCTGCCATCTTTAATTTATGCGAAATCAATGATGATCTATATCTCTGATACCGCGTTCAAGTGCTCGATGTAAAATTTGGTATGTAGTACATCATTGATGTATCAATAGACAGTTCTGGTTTTTACCCCTCGGCCAACTTTGGCCTAGGGGTATTGTCATCATGTACGGCTGTCCGTACGTCCGTCCGTCAGTTACCGCGATATCTACAGAACCGTTTCATGCATGGCAACCAAACTTGTTACATCTATTTATCTTCACGTAAATCAGAAGCCTATCGATAATGAGTCATCTCGGACAATATTTTGCAGAGTTATGCCCCTTTTTACAAATAAAAATCCATTTATGATATGTTATTGTGATAATTTCAGAACCGTTCCATATACAACATCCTAACGTGATACAGTTGTTTCTCTTGACCTGAACTAGATGCCTATCGAAAACGAGACGTGTCAGAAAGTATTTTGCAGAGTTATGCCCCTTGTCCACTTATGATTTGTTATTGTGATAATTTCAGAAGCGTTCCATATACAACATCCTAACGTGAAACAGTTGTTTCTCTTGACCTGAACTAGATGCCTATTGAAAATGAGTCGTGTCAGAAAGTATTTTGCAGAGTTATGCCCCTTGTCTAATAAAATCCACCAATTCCTATGTTAAGTTTGCATATAATTTCTAAATCATGTTTGTATACTATCACATTTATTTATTGATTGGATGACTGATTTATTCTCTTACACAATGTATTTATTCCAGAAACAAATTGATTTAAGGGGAGGAAAACTTTTTTTTTCAAAGAAAGTACACTTACAATACCAGGGGTAAATAGTTCTTCCGATGTTTTTGCCGGGGACTTCGATTCCAATACCAAAAACTGTCTACTTGAAACGACTACTCTTAAAAATTAACAACTGAAAGTTAATGAATCAACTGGATTATTTTGAAAATAGTTTCGAAAATGAAACTGATAAACACGAACAACAACAAAAACAACACACAGATAGTCGACACTGTCATTTGACGATCTGAAAATGATCTTTTTTTTAATGTGGTTGATTCCTTTACTGAACTTCATTTTTGTCCTGCCTCTGTAGTCTACATGGTGTCATTCTTTTAGCAGGTTAAGGAAAAGCTGCTCAATTCGGACAGCTAAAGTATAGGCTGATCTAGTTGAACAAAAGCTATTTTATTGCTTTCCATTTTATTTTGTCGAGTTAAATTCCCTTGAGGCGTTTTATCAACAGGAGATTTTCCGATTGCACCCTTGTCTCTCGGTCCATTTTTAAGTTCAATGAGAGTTCAAAGAATACTGGATATCTGCTTGAAGTGGAAATTAAAATACTGTCTGGTTGAATTTCATGTGAAAAGCCAATAGGGCACAGGTGATGAAATCAAATCATTTAATTCTAAAGCAATATAAAAGAATTAAATATTCTTTAGTTGTCCCCCGATACGCAAGTGGGAGGGAGACTTGGAAATACTACCCGTCTGTCTGTTCGTCCGTCCGTCCTTCCGTCCGTTCGAACCATGTTGTGAACGCGATATTTCGAGAACAATTAAAGGTGAAATGCAAAGGTTTGTCTAAATCACGTGATATTTGCAGTAAGATTGGATAAATAATGTGTATATTAATTTCATTTCAGTTTTAAAACATTTGCTTAAGCCTAATAAAGTTAAAAACTAAAAAATGTAACGCTGTATTATTTACGAAATTTTGATCTGTACATGATTACCTCCCCCTGGGGGCGCTGCGATACGTGAGGTAGCAGTGGAACCAGCACAGTCTGCACAACATGATGTAGCTGCATTGCATTGTATGGAAATAGCTCACATAGATAAGCTAGGCTATTGCTCACGAAGCCCTTGCTTGTGTCATTCACGTTCACTGAAACGCATTAACAGGTTGGTCATCATTCGCTACGGGGGATAAAGGAAAAAGTCGGAATTTACCAATCTGTATTTCCGATGACTGTCGCCCACGGCCCCTGCAGTGTCGCTGATCCTATCGTTGTCTGCTGGTTCTTTGTTCACAATAGGTTAGTGTTTGTAAGGCAGGGGCACCCCTGCACTAACCATTGCCGTGAATTCTTCTGAATTCCTCTTCAGAAGAAGAGGAAGAAGTGTAAGAAAATTCCTCCGCATCGCTGTCGCTGTCTACATTCATGTTAGCCGCCATTTTTTTAGTGTGGTTCAACTGTGACGTCACAGCTTCTGGTGGAAAAGCTCCGAATCAAGGGGAGATAAGCGATGCACTGTTTTCAAGCCACTGATCATACACGTGTTTTATTTCTCTTTAAAAAATAAAACTTATCACCAGATTTCGTTCACTGATGGCTGTATAATTTATTATCATCATAAAAAGAAAAGGGAAATGCTTTTTTCTTACTTTTATTACCTTTGCATTTCACCTTTAAACTCATCAACTTCAAACTTGTGGGGGTGACTTGACATCAGTGAGAAGATGGCTGGGATTGTTTTTCACCAAACTGCGTTATCGAAGATGGCCACCGTCGGCCATCTTAGATTCCAACCATCCCAAAAATGTTGTGAAAGCGAAATGTCGAACAGTTCAACCGATTGACTTCAAACTTGGGGGATGACTTAACATCAGTGAGAAGATGGCTGGGATTGTTTTTCACCAAACTGCGTTAACCAAGATGGCCCCCGTCAGCCATCTTAGATTCCATCCATCTCCAAAATGTTATGAACACGATATCTAGAGAACAATTCAACCGATCGACTTCAAATCTGGGGAGTGACTTCACATCAATAAAAAGATGACTGGAATTGTTTTTCACCAAACTGTGTTAACCAAGATGGCTGCCATGCATCTCCAAAATGTTAATTATGAACACGATGGTGTGACATTTTCTGTCTATCCATCCGTCGGAGCGTCCTTCCATCCATCCGTCCGTTCGTCCCAACCATGTTGTGAATGCGATATCTCGAGAACAGTTCAACCGATTGACTTCAAACTTAGGGGGTGGCTTGACATCAGTGAGAAGATCGCTGGAATTGTTTTTCACCAAACTGTGTTATCCAAGGTGGCCACTATCAGCCATCTTAGATTCCATCCATCCCAACTATGTTGTGAACGCGATATTTCGAGAACAATTCAGCCGATCAACTTCAAATATGGAGGGTGACTTTACATCAATAGCTACCCATCCGTCCTTCCATCCCTCATAACGTCCTTCCGTCCCTCATACCGTCCTTCCATCCCAACCATCTTGCGAACGAGATATCTCAAGAACAATTCAACCGATTAACTTCAGACTTAGCAGATGGCTGGGATCTCAGAAGAAAGTCACTCATTTTTCGGCACAACTATGCCACCGGATAGACAATTTGCAACATTGTCCTTCACAATTATATCTCCTTCACATCAACAACACCACACTCCTAGCAACAATTTACCATCACACAAAATGTATATGGTGATTATATCCCGTGTGTGACAGTGTGAGAAGTCCATTTCCAGACAAGCTTTTTGGCGGGGGACCTGCGAGCTACTCAGCTTGTATCACAGTACCAGTTATACGTGTATGTATTATACAGCAAACGGTCCCAAAAATTTGATTAAACTCAATTTGCACTGCCAAAAGCATGCTAAAAACTAAATTTGCCAGAAAAAAAAACTCAATTTGACCATGAATGGTCTTAAACGAAATGACTTCTATGAATCTCTGCACCATGTCAGATATACAGTAAATTACCCGGGAACTTGAGGCCACTGATACGAGATTGCCATAATTGTCGTATCCCTACGCTGTTGAGAAAAAATTAGTCCGACATTAAAACTGTGAAAATCGGCTTGTTATTTCATCTAAAAGTTCTCAGAATGGATTTGAACGATAATAAACGCCTATTTTATCGGAAAAGAGCAACTTGTACTTTGTCTTGTCACAGGATTGTAGGAACCTGTGAGATCTGTCAAAATCGAAAGGAGTGCCCATGTGTTCGTGCGTGCTGCCAACTCATCAATGGCGGAGTTGAGTTTTCAGTTGTAAAATGAACTGTGGTCGTCGGCCAGCTACAAGCGATGTCTCGCATAACAAGTCCTCTAAAATATACAGCGAAAGGTATGGCCAACCCAATAAATCAATGCAGACATCGTCGTCGTTGTCCCCCCCCCCCCCCAAGCACAATGACGTTGGGCTTGCAATTTTGTAACATTGTCACTATAGGCACTATGCAAATAACATGTTTGGTATTGGAGATTTGTTTTGATTCTGAATAGATTTCCTTCAAATTTCAGAATAAAAATGCACAAATTACATACAGATACTTTGGGGAATTTCACTTCTCTGAGATGAACTGGCTCCGATATTTAGCCGAAAATCCCATCCCATCCCATCATGAGACAGCTCAGTAAACTCGAGCCGGTAGATATTTCTTTCATCACATGGGCCATGTGTAATATTATGTATTTTTTCTTAAAAATATGTAAAACAGGGGTTGAATTGTGAATAATATTTTAGAAATTTAACTGCCAGAAATGGGTTCAAATGCATTTCCAGTCATCTAGAACCCCAGAGCTTCTGGGGCCTAGGCGGCCGACCAATTTACACGGACGCCAGGGCAATAAGATCACAACTTTACATGTTTTTTTCCTGCAGATATGTGGATACCTTGTCACTTTTTATACCCCTGTACATAGTTGGGGTTATACTCGATTCCGATTGTCTGTCCGTCCGTGTGTCAGTGTATCCATCCGTTCATCTGTCCGAGTTGTGGCTTGGGTTTGCATTTCGCATGCCACAACTCACTGCTAATTATCCAAACTTCTACACTCATAAAAACATCTTGGTCTAGACTGTTAAGGGGCTGAGGAGTTGTAGCACCTCTGGTGCCTCATGTTTTTGTACTGTTGCCTTTGCAGTAGGAAGCTATAGATCGGAGATCGGACAGCGATACATCAGAGCTGAGTACGAGATAATGAATCATTAAGTCAGCCTGTCCGTGTGTGAAATGACCGGCGTCGGTTCTCGATCATATTAAGCTGCTGACAAGTTCAAGAGGATTAATCTCTGATCTGTCTAATTAGATCCGTGATGGGTAACGTTAGCAAATTCCTGTTTATGACCGGGCAACCCTTCAACCCTGTAACAGCTTCTCTCAATTGTGGCAAATATATAGTACATGTACGGTGATTTACAGGACGACAGGAGTATCACATTCTAGCAAATAGCATCCTAGGTATTAGGAACGAGTCCTGTGATGTTATGTATCTCAGTCACGCTTTTTTGTGATAAATCATATGAACATCTTGGCTACAATGACCACACTTTCCCTAGTACCGACTTGAGCGGAATGAGATGCAAACATCGAATAAATAATGGCGTAATATCTGTGTTAACCATCTGATGAAAATTGAGTTTTGTTCATGGAGCACAAGTTATTATTCAGAACACCAGTTATCAGGCCAGACGTCACGCCGACCAAGCATCTATTCTCCACCTTGTTAAAATATAAGTGAAAGCGCTATGTACATAGGGTCAACCTCGGGGTCAAGGGTCACAAGCAGAACCAATATGCTGCTGATCGCTCTTGGTGAGGTTTGAGACGTTAAAGATACATGTATGAGGCAATAGTGTTCCAGCAGTCCTGCATTCATCATGTACACACACACGCGGGACTACAGCACTACTCATGTGGCTACACCATATATGGGTGTCGTCAAATTGATACTGGAACTGATTTGGATATATTTGTGTTATTGTATATACCAGATGGTATTTGCTCTCTTATCTTGTCATAACTGCCGTTCTTTACAGACTGCTGGAAGATATACATGGAGTACCGTATATCCTCGCAATAGCTTGCGATGAAAATAGGCTTTCCAAATGTATCGTCAAATATGGATTACTCGAAGACAAAATGACAGATGCAGTTCAGGCTGTTAGTCTGTCGATTATTTCTTCCAATTTTAAGTACCAGTACAAGAGTTAGTCAATTTGTTCTCTTGCTTCCAAATAGAGCTGGTGACTTTTTCATCAAAGCGCAATTTGGATATGTGGACAATGGAAAAACGAAGTCAGTGCTAGTAGTACTAATTCGGTTTTTCAATTATACGTTTTTTGAGAATCAATATTGCATTCCATTCATGCAAAACAGCCAATTTAATGCTTTATTGAAGTTTCGAATCGAAAAAAACATGGAGACTGGAAATTTCAATGGCGTGCTATAGATTGAAGAATCCTACGCAATATTGGAGGCTATCGAAACAGTAATTACAGTTTCAGCAATTTGTTAGCATCACGTTCCCGTGAAAACAGCTTGTACGAGTTGGCTATTTCTTTTATCTCTCGTAAAAATGGGTATAAATAGTTCGTTCCTAGACGATGCTTTGCGTGTACCAATGGCGCGTGCTGGGAGTAAATATCAGAGGGTATTTTCGAGGCTTAGTCACAAGCCATCAGCATTACATACGAATTAAACCAGTATACATACACCAAACATATAGATCCGTAAGATGTAACATCACATTTGTCCTAGGTTGACCTCTTCCACAAACTACAACGTTTCGTCCGTTTGCAAAAGGTGACTTGTATCATTAATCATTTAAGACCAGGTAAACAGATATCAAATAACTAAATAGCTCTGTCAACTCATCTGATGTCAGATGTAAAATCGATTCATATTAAATGGGGTCAATGTTCATGGAGTGCAAGATGTTATTCAGAACACCAGTCTCTAAGGCCCGACGGCGACCAAGAGTTATTCCTAATTCACCTTCTCAACATATATGTCCAAATATCGGAGTTCGAGGTCAAGGGTCATGATCGCCCTTGGTGATGTTTCAGACTATTCCGTTAAATATACATGTATGAGGCAATAATGTTCCAGTAGACCTGCATTAATCATGCCCAGAACCACTCAAGAACTCAGGCGATTGCTCAATAAATTCCGAAATAGATTTAGATAAAAAAGTGTTATTGTTGATCGCATACGACATCCTTTTTTCTGTGTAGTGAAATATGATTAGTCGACGACAAACTGAATATTGGTAAAAACATCATGAAATCATTGAAAGTTGCAGTTTTATTGCGGTTTATATCGTTATACTTAGGAATTTTCATATCTTAACTGATGCGGAAACTAGACCCACTCAACCATCACGCTGGATGGCGTACATGGTCGTGACTACAGATAACAAATAACCATTCTCTTCAATACAGTAGATGATTTGTTTTATTGGCTAGATCATATTTCTACTCTGACTGAATATTACTCAGTGATTGTATTTCTAGACGACCAATCGGAATTTAAACCAACACGTTTACCATTAAAAAAAACTGACCAAATGGGACAGTTGTACATTTCCAGGGTTCTTTGCAAGTCACAAACCATTGATTACAATTCAGGGCATCGTGTTGCCTGTGGGGATGATCGTAACTTTCATTTATATTGTTATTGTTATATATATAACCCCATGTTTTATATAATTCCACAGCATGGGGTCATATATAGAGACCCCATATTTCGACCCTTTCGACACTTCTACCACCGCCCACACCCCTGAAAACTCTTGTTTTGCGGGCCTGTGGCCAGGTTGAGCCGGTGCTAGGGGTCGTGTGGATACTTCATAGTCTCCACATGAACAACTGCAATAAAAGCGCGGCAGAGCTGCTAAGGCTACATTCGTGAATCCACCGTATTCTCGGGTAGGAATGTTAGGTGCCGAGGGATGCTTTCCTGTAGAGTCATATTGTTGTTTTTTAGTCGCCAGACGTCAATTTTTCCCACCTCTTGCATATCGCTCCAATTTAGACGTTAAATATACAATATGAGTTAATAATGTTCCAGCAGACCTGTATTCATCATGTACACACAAACGCGAGACTAGAACACTACTCATGTGGCTACACTATATATGGGTATCGTCAAATTGATACCGGAACAGATTTAACTATATATGTGTTATTGTATATCTCATACGAGATGGTATTTGCCCTCTTTTCTTTCCAAAGCTGCCGCCTGTACAGACGCTGGAAGATATATACATGGGGAACCGTATATCCTCGCATTAGCTTGCGATGAAAATATGCTTTCCAAATGTATTGTATAGTATGGAGTAGTCGAAGACGAAATGACAGATGCAGTTTATATTGTTAGTCTGTCGATTATTTCTTCCAATCTTAAGTACCAATACAAGAGTTAGTCAATTTGTTCTCCTTTCTTCTAATTAGAGCATGGGACTTTTTCAACAAAAAGCAATTTGGAAATGTGGACAATGAAAAATCGAAGTTCTAGTAGTACTAATTGCGGTTTAAAATTATACTTTTTTTTTAGAATCGATATTGCAACCCATTCATGCAAAACAGCCATTTTAATGCTTTATTGAAGTTTCGAATCGTAAAAACCATGGAGACTGGGAATTTCAATTGCGAGCTATAGATTGTAGAATCCTATAGATTGAAGAATGGAGGCTATCGGAACAGTAAAACATCACCTTCCCGTGAAAACAGCTTGCACGAATTGGCTTGTGTTATTTTTTATCTCTCGAAGAAATAGATATAAACAGTTCCTATACTATGCTTTCAGGAGGGTGTACAAACACCGCGTGCTGGGAGTAAATATCTAGTATTTTCGAGGCGTAGTTACAAGCAACCAGCATTACATACCAACTAATCCAGTATTCATACACAAATGTCGGGAACCCCATTAAGTTTCTGTTTGGAATCTATTGCTAAGTTTCGATTCTTGACGCAAAGCATTCATTGTGGACGACGACTGATTACTGAATGGCGGATCTGACACCTCTATTATGGCGATTCACCCTGATTAAATCTATCGGATATATCAGACTTTCATATATACGAATACAACAATTTGATCAAGTGGTACTCAATTTAACTGATATCATAGAATCTAGAATTGTGGTCATTATTTTGGCGCATTATATTCAGGTAAGATCAACAAAATAACTATACAAAAAGGTATTTTCTGCCCATCGTAAAGGAATTACAGAATAGGGTCTAAAATCAGTAGAATCTGAATAGACCGGCAAAATATATAAAAGCGATATCAGACGATGATCCTAACATGTTCTATTGTATACTTTAAGATACACACATTGTGGTTCATTATGTACAAAAATATGTTAACTAAGGCACTATGTGGTCCATAGATCCGCTCGTTAATCAAGTCAAAGTGATTTAGATCGTACGTATTTTGAAAATTGAAGACATTTCATACCAAGATGAATTATAAGGGCAATAGCTTGTCCACAGGGAAACAGACAAGATACATCGCCAAGCTATATACTGATTACCCTCCTCTTCGTTATTCTTTATAAGTCGACTAAACAAACCAGTTGACTACGGCCAAGCCATACCAGTTTCATACGTGACATTATTATGGCAATTGCCAAAACATTAATCGAAAATATGTTATAACTCATTATTCCGAAAGTGACTACTAACAAGCAACGCATCTGCATTCTGTTGCGAGCTAATGCCACAATTCATTTAATATATATATATATATATATATATATATATATATATATATATATATATTTCCTTTGACAGTAAACAGAACTTTGATTAAAATTTGTATGTATGTTTAATTTTCCGGTAGACGACGACACATACTTTGCCGGTAGACGATGTCACATCTTCAGATGGAGACAACTGGTGACTCGAACAAGCGTCATCTTTATCTCTTGCTATCTTCCAAAACTTTGGTGAAGCAATTTGGATGAAACAAAATGACCTTGAGGGGGGTTCGTTACCTTTCCCTTAGCCGAAGTCACCCAATGTGTCGCACAAAGCCGGCATTGTGGCGAATGGTCCTTTATATCAATTGAAAATAAATAATGGACTCGTCAACATATTCTACATGTGAGCGTCGCGACTAGTGGGGCAGTCATATTTATATGTGGAATATATGAGTATGCAAGTTGGGCAGTGGGACAGTAATCAGTAAGGTATGACGCGGAGCTCCCCACAATACCCCTACATGTGGGGTTGTTGTAGAGCAGTCATTTCTATAAGTGGGAAAGGTGTCCAGCTGGGCGCTACCATATCCTAAATCTGGGAACTATGTGCGGTAGAAGTTGAAATTCAGTGGGGCATGATTAACATGGCAATAGTGCACTAAATGCCTTCTCGGCAACTACGGAGTACAATGTGGGGAATTTACCGAATTCATACCCACGTCCCGCATACACATTACCCACCTGATCCCCACATAGCAATATTCACCAAAATGCAAACATATTCCCAAAGATATATAGTTCTGTAGTTCTGATGAAGTCATATCTGTATTCAGTGGACATGTGGCATTCATAGTTGATCATATTTGACAAAGAGGACAAAATGTGACGTCCAGCAAATGAATATTTTCATACTTTTTGGACATTTCAATAGCTAGTTTTTCCTACGAAGTAGGCTACAGATCGCAAATTGTCCGGTAATGAGTCAGTGAGTCAGTCCATCCGAATCCTTTCGTCGGCAAAATAAGGAGAACCGTTGACATTAGAACCTTGATTTTTGGCATGAACGTGCATTATGGCATTGTTAACAGCAAGTTCTGAGCTGAAATAATTCTGATTAAAATTAGATTTATAATTAACACTTCAGTATATTGTTATAGATATATGTAAACTGTAGCCTTTAACGTGTATCCTATTTCGCATCCAAACATTTCATCATTGACCACATCAGGCTTCAAATTCAGGTCAAATTACCCACTGATGGTGAAATATCCTACATCAACCAATTAAGTCAGCCTGGTGCAATAACCCAGCAGGAGAAAGAAAGATGTGGTATCATCCTTCAGATTAGTCTGTGTGAGCAACAATGATAAAGTTTACTGAGGGTGAAACAAAGCCATGACGGCATGTTTAAAGGGTCTTAATTTATTTTCTTTGGGTAGAATTTAACTAGATAAAGTAACTTTGATCATCATGCCAAGAAAACTGTGGTCCGTTTTGCTCCAGCGTTTTATCGCATTTAATGAGTATCAGTTACCACCACCGAGTCCTGTCCGGCTAAAAATACCCTGTCATTGATCCACATTCCACTGTATGCCACATGGCCCTATTACTGAGCTTAATCTTAACGTGCATCTGGGACAATTTCACAATTGCCCGACAGCATAGGGCTACTGCATATACCCTCAAACAATCAGCGCTGTTTGCATAACTTAAATTGTTAAACCATATCATTGAAATAATATAGCAGAAAACATTGATGTGAGTTATGATATGTACACTATGACCAAAGACATGTTCATAATGTGCTAATCGGATAGTTAGGACAATCATTACTTTGCATCAGAGAGTGTGTGACTTGGATTCAAGGGTTAAGACTTTGGAGGGAAATACAATTTTGACAGCAGAAATATGACCCCGCCATTTGCTGATTAGAGCAATAAAACAGGGTAGGCTAAATGAACCCTTTTCAATGCAGTATTTCTTGGCATGGATGTGAAAATATGAGGACATACTTTGGGTATTTTTTGTACCTCTTGAATATTGACTATATATCACACTTGGATATAATTTGAACAAAAAATTACATGTGTAAACAAAATACGTCTAAATTTTTCTTGTCATTTCAAATCTTGATCCATTTTGATTCCTTGATTAGGGGATTACAGAATCACTGCCACGGAGTGTGTTGGTGTGTCACAGCAATACAATTCCGATTCACACAACGAAGCTGAGGTGGTTTAACATTTATCAATGAAGAAAATCACCGATCAACCGCCATAGAATATAATGTGAAACAAGAAAACCGGAATAGTACATTCCTCAGATTGCCGATACTCAAAATGTGTTGTCTCATATATCTAGATAACAACGTGATGTAGAGACGCTATTTATTCGTCTTTGTACCGGTTATGCTCAGGAGAATGACATAGAATCATTATTATCTTGTGCATAGAAGGTGTTGGTCTTGAGTTGAATTACCGTAAACTACATAGATGCTACCTTTCTACTATAGTACTATATATAAAAATTTGTTGTACTGTTGGGAAAATAATGTGATTCAAAAAGTTGTTTTGATCCTGGACAAGGGCACTGAAAACCATTAAAGAGATGTAAATGTATTTTCACACGTAAAGCTTGAAATCTACTGAACCTTTATTATTCAATCTGTTTCCTTTAGTTAAAAAATTGTAAAATTAAATCAGCGATCGTTATTTATTTTTGGAATGAAGGCGCATTAGGAGACTGTTACCAACAAGTTCTGAGCTGACCTACTTTTGATGAAAATTTCTGGTGATTTTTGATGAAAATCACTGGCGATTCTGACTTGGTTTGGGGGGGAAGTGTCCTGTACCCGGCGGTGCCCATCTTAATATAGGCAGGATTTCAACTGGGGGTGGGGATTTCCAAGAGTTCAGTTCGCGTTCGAGTCCTAATGCCTACTGTACTTCGTAGGTCCTGTGACGTTAGTCACACTGCTCATGTGTGAAACTGAACTCCCAAATTCCAAATTTAAAGTACTCTGTGCTTATTGCTGTATTTGAAGCGCGACGGGATTTCTTTTGATCTGAACAAGATCATTAGACGCCGTAGGACAGATTCTCCTGCCAACTGAACCGGTTCTCAACTTTCCGACCCATTTATCGACAATATCAAATCACTTCATCAAAGGTAATTCACTGAAATACTGCTACAACATATAATTCCTGCGATGTAGGCTCTCATTTGCAAATTGTCCGGTAATGAGTGAGTGAGTCACTGAGTCAGTCCATCCGAATCCTTTCGTCGGCAAAATAAGGAGAACCGTTGACATTAGAACCTTGATTTTTGGCATGAAGGTGCATTTGGGGACTGTTACCAGCAAGTTCTGAGCTGACCTACTTTTGATGAATATTTCTGGTGAATTTTGATGAATATCACTGCTGATTCTGACTTGGTGGGCAGTGCCCATCTTAATATAGGCAGGATTTCAACTGGGTGGGCGGGGGTTCCAAGAGTTCAGTTCGCGTCGGAGTCCTAATGCCTACCCTACTTCGTAGGTCCTGTGACGTTAGTCACACTGCCATGTTCAAATAACACGCCTGTTTGACTACCGAAATAAATACAGCCACAGATTATCATTTTGTGTTATCTACATTCCAATCAATATGTTTATAGTTTATATGATAGTAACCATTTAACTCATTTTGAACGCACTTGATGAAACCACAGGCCCGCAAAACAAGAGTTTTGGGGGGTGCGGACGGTGGTATAACGGTGAAGTGTCGAAATATGGATCTCTATATATAACCCCATGCTTTATATAAAACTGCAACAAGGTCTGACACGTACTTTGAGTGAATCGAGAAATAAACGGTTTACCGCCAAACAAAATACATCAGCATATTCTACAAGTATCACTCGTCAAATTAGTAAATTTGTGCAATTTTTTACCTTTGCCGGGCGATTCAAAATCCAACGTAACTGTCCATCCATCCCGGAACAGCGAGATTATGGCGGGCTTCGTTCTCAATTCTGATTGGTCAGCCGATCAGTGTGTAAAGATGGATGGACAGTTACGTTGGGTTTTGAATCGCCCGGCAAAGGTAAAAAATTGCACAACTTTACTAATTTGACGACGGGAATATATTAAGTGATACTTGTAGAATATGCTGATGTATTTTGTTCGGCGACAAACCGTTTATTTCTCGATTCACCTAAAGTGCGTTTCCGACCTTGTTGTAGTTTTATATACAGCATGGGGTTATATATCTAACGGGAGACACTTGTATACAGTGCTTATACTAGCTTACGCCTAGTGGGAATTTCCCTTTAGCTCAGTTGGTAGAGCGCTGGTGTGGCAAGTAAGAGTACCCCGGATCGAATCCCGGTAGCGCCTAAAAATCCCCGTCCGTTATATTGGTGCCGTGACCAATGGTTCATGGAGCGTGGGGCTCTGGATGAGAGAAATTGGGTTGTCTCGGAGGGGAAGAGGATTTAGGCGGAGAGGAGTGTAAGTAACAGGAGGCACTTGCACCAGTGCTTGTACTAGCTCACAGCTAGCGGGAATTTCCCTTTAGCTCAGTCAGTAGAGCGCTGGTGTGGCAAGTAAAAGGACCCCGGATCGAATCCCGATAGCGCCTAAAAATCTTCATCCTTTACATTGCTGGTGTGGCAAGTAAGAGGACCCCGGATCGAATCCCGGTAGCGCCTAAAAATCCCCGTCCGTTACATTGGTGCCGTGACCACTGGTTCATGGAGCGTGGGGCTCTGGACCAGAGAAATTGGGTTGTCTCGGAAGGGGAGAGGAGTGTAATGGGAGGCACTTGTACCAGTGCTTGTACTAGCTCACAGCTGGCGGGAATTTCCCTTTAGCTCAGTCGGTAGAGCGCTGGTGTGGCAAGTAAGAGGACCCCGGATCGAATCCCGGTAGCGCCTAAAAATCCCCGTCCGTTACATATATAGAGACCCCATATTTCGACACTTCACCGTAATACCACCGTCCACACACCCCAAAACTCTTGTTTTGCGGGCGTGTGGTGAAACTAACCTGGCATTGGCCGATTTGAGTTCATTAACCGATATCGCCATTCATGCATAACTGTGAAATATTATTCTGCCTTATTCATGACATTTGTCGACCAATCTTAGACTAAACAGAGCAGAAAACATGATAACTGGAGACGGGTGAACTGAAGCATGCATGGTTTATGTCGTTGCAATAAGACACAACGTGTTCATTTAAAAAGATAAAGTTTCATGAAGGTGTATTACATTTTCACTATAAACGTATTGTTACTCAATACGAGCGTAAGATATTACATTTTGTCACCAGCCATCATCCACGAAAGCTTTCCGTGTCCAATACCGTACACGATTGGAAGTATTTATGAAAATGCTCATAAACAAAAGCTAGAAATTACAAACGTCTGGTCCGTCATTCAGTATTCAACCGTTAGAAAGAAAGGCAAAAGCCAGTTAGTTTCCAATGCTGCCAACAGAACCGATAAGAGAATCCCCCTGAGAGATATAGAATGCGTCATGGTCAATCATTATGGATATTTATTTTAAAGCAACTAAAACTATATTAGATATCTATAGCACTTACTTTGGCACCTATCCCAAGGTTAGCTAAATTTTACTATCACATGTACCGCGGAAAACATTTCAAGTTACGCACAATACATTGTATCAATCACCGCCTTTGTTTTTTGCCTTGAACAGGCGTTTGTCAAACCATTTCTGAAAAAGCAACCTTTTATGATGTATAGCAGTTAATACTACGCGGGATATGCACACGCCGAATTATCTTTTGTAATATTTCCTCCGAAGAAGGATAGTTGACACAATAAAATTATAAACAAGGAAATAGAAGAAAATGATACCTTCAATGGATGAAAGAAAATTTAATTGATTATGACATAGGTAACCGTGTTGCTAAAACCTTGGTAATATGTCGATTTATCACTGAAGGAAGAGGTAAATGATCAAAGCAGGTGTGTTTCGTGTTAACTGGCGGGTTGAAAAATACCGAACTGATGCTGATCGAGTCTGATCAAAATAAAATCCAGTGAGTTGTTTTGATTGTATATGAACTGCGAATTTTGTGCAAGACAAACTCAGAGTCGATGTATACAATATTAGTATGATTAACGGCTCTTATATCGATTTCAGTGTTATTAGAAGAGTTGTTTTACTTGTTTACTGTTGCTTTTGGAGTAGGAAGCTATAGATAGGACAGAGACGAGTGCTGGATAATGAACCATTTAGTCAGCCTGTTTGTGTGGAATACGATCGGCATCAATTTTCTATCATATTAAGCTGCTGACAAGTTCCCGGGGATTAATCTCTAGTCTGCCTAATTAGATCCATGGTGGGTAACGTTAGCAAACTCTTATTTATGACCGGACAACCCTTCAACCCTGTAACAGCTTCTCTCGATATCGGCACATATATATAGGGTGATTTACAGGCCAATAGGCGGACCACATTCTAGCAAAATACATATCAATTATCATGAACGAGTCCTGTGAGGTTCTCTATATCAGTCACGTTTTCTTGTGGAATTTCATATGAACATTTGGGCTACAATGACACGTTCCTTAGCACCGACTTAAGCCGAATTAGATGCAAATATCAAAGAAAGACTGATGTAATAGCTCTGCCAACCATCTAATGGAATTTGATGAGTTGTCTGAGGGTGGAGTCAATGATTATGGAGTTCAAGTCATTATTCAGAACACCCATTTGTGAGGCGCGACGCCGACCAAGCGTTTATTCTCACATTGTTAACATAAACGTCAACCGTATACTTTGTACGGATTGTGAATCTCGGGGCCAAGGTTCAACCTGGGCCACCAACAGAACCGACATTTCCCTGATCGCTATTGGTGATGTTTCAGACGGCTCCGTTGTATACATGAGCAGAAGTCCATCAAACTGGACTTCTGATATGAGACAATAATGTTCCAGCAGACACACACGAGGCTCTTCAGCTTGAGTTCTAATCAGCTGGTTACCCAATATATAGGTATCATCAAACTTATACCGGAACAGATATACATATGTATCTGTCAGTGTTGATCTCATACGACATCGTATTTGTTCTCTTGCCTTGACAGAACTGGCGTCGCTATAGACTGGTAGATATACATGGGATATCGTATATCCTTGCAATAACATGTGATGAAAATAGGCTGTCCAAATGTGTGATAAAATATGGATTAGTCGAATACGTAATGTAGTTTATATTGTTAGTTTGTCAGTCGATTATTTCTTCCAACTTTAAGTACCAATATACTAAAGAATTAGTAAGTTTGTTCTCCCTTCTTCCAAATAGAGCTGGGGACTTTTTCCTCGAAGCGCAATTTGGAAATGTGGACAATTAAAACACGAAGTGCTACTAGTACTAATCGCAGTTTTTCAATTATATGTTGTTGTTTTTCTTGAGAATCGATATTACATTCCATTCACACAAAACAGCCATATTTAATGCATTATTGAAGTTTCGAATCGTAAAAAACCATGGAAACTGGGAATTTCAATTGCTAGCTATTGATTGAAGAATCCTACGCGATAATGGAGTCTATCGGAACAGTAATTACAGTTTCAGCAATTTGCAAACATCACGTTCTCGTGAAAACAGCTTGTACAAATTGGCTTGTTTTTTTTATTGTCTCTCGTAGAAATGGATATAAACAGTTCCTAGATTATGCTTTCGGTAGCGTGTACCAATGGCATGTGATGGGAGTAAATATCAGAGAGTATTTTCGAGGCTTAGTTACAAGCCGTCAGCATTAAATAGCAATTAAACCAGTATCCATACACCAAACAATGGATACGTAAGATGTAACTTATCGCATTTGTCCTTGCTTGACATCTTGTACAAGATATAGATTTTCGTGGGTTGGCAAGGTGATTTGCTGGTGGCGTTTACTCCATCAGACGTCCACGATGGTCATCCATTAACCTCAGATTATTTATTTGAGCTGATCCGTCATCACAGCTTCCGAGCTAGCGTATCTAATTCCGCTTAAGCCGGTGCTAGGGGCAGTGTGGATACTTTATAGTCTCCACATGAACAGCTATAATAAAAGCGCGACTGAGATACTGAGGCTATGTCCGAGAATCCACCGTATTCTCGGGTCTGAATGTTAGGTGCTGTGGGATGCTTTCCTGTAGAGTCATTAATCATTAACAATTTAATACGAGTCAACTCATCTGATGTCAGATATACAAAGCAATTCATGTTAAAATGGGGTCAATGTTCACGGAGAACACCAGTCCCGACGGCGATCAAGCGTTATTCCTCACCTTCTTTACATATATATCAAAATATCTATGTGCAGAATATGGAGTTCAAGGTCAAGGGTCACCAGCAGAACCGATATGCCCCTGATCGAGCTTGGTGATGTTTTAGACTATTTCGTTAAAAATACATGCATGAGGCCGTAAAGTTCCAGTAGACATGCATTGATCAGGTCGTGACAGACACGAGAACGCAGGCGGGTGTATGATATATTACACAATAGATTTAGATATATATATGTTATTGTTGATCGCATACGAGATCCTGTTTTTCCTGTGTAGTGGAATATGATTAGTGGATGACAAACTGGCATCGGTTCAAAACATCATGAAAACTTTGAAAGTTGCATGTTTTTGTGAATTGATACAGGGAGAGAAGATGTGTCGCATACCAAAGTTGAGGTCAAGAGATATGTATTATTAACCATTTAATACCAGTTGTGGGATGGTAGGTATGCTAACACATGCGGCGCATGGTGGACTATTTCCTGATTAAATACTTATGGTAGATATATTTTATCGGGAGATTCTTGAATGACTCCGATGGAGAACGCTCTTTGGTGTGTTCCCTGCACGCAAAGAGCAAACTTGGAACTCATGAATTATGACGTTATAATTAGGAATTTTCATATCATCCTAACTGATGAGGAAACTAGATCTGAACCCAATCAACCATCACTCTGGATGGAATACATAGTCGTGACTACAGATAACAAATAACAAATAACCATTCTCTTCAACCCAGCAGATGAATTAGTTTATTGGCTATATCAAATTTCTAGATATACTCGGACTAAACATAACTCAGTGATTGTATTTCTAGACGATCAGTTGGAATTTAACACAAAATGTTCTCCATTACAAAAAACTGACCAAATGGGTTCTTTCACTGGGTTCTTTGCAAGTCACAAACCATTGATTACAATTCAAGACATCATGTTGCCTGTGGGCATGATCGTTTTCATTTGTTCTAGGTAGATTCTAGTTTTGCTTTGAGTTTTCATATCATCATAGTCTGGTCCGTAGCTGCCACAAGACACGTACAGGCGTTATCTTCACCTCATAGTGGGGCGGTGGGCTTGATAAACTACAATATAGGATAAAACGATGACCATTAAGGAGAACTGTACTTCGAATTAAGAGGATTGTCTTCTATTCTAGCAATTATTTTGTGTTGCGTACTAGATTTATGAAATATTGGTTTCTTTATTAGTAAAACAGCTGAATATTTACTGAAAGTGAACTGATCACTAGGTCGATAAACATTAGTAAATTTGTAAAATATATGTAGTCAACATGTCATGCATATACATTGAGACTAATAGATTCAGCTGTACACTCCTGACATATAGTGATATACGTCTGCGCCCAGATCAATGGAGCTCTCTTGAGAATTAACGTATAGCTTAGGCACTTTCGATTATTGACGCAAAACATACTTTTCTGGACGACTCATTACTGAATAGCGGATCTGACATCTCTGCTATGGCAATCTTCCCAAATTGAATCAATCCACCCTAATTAAATCTATCGAATATATCAGACGTTACAAAACATTACTGCAAAAACTTGTAAAACAGGGTTATACCACGAACCGCCTCCACTCAAAGTTTCTCAAATTTGGCGATACATATCGCATGCTGATAGCAAAATACGAGCGTATCGTGCATGATTGATGGTCTTACCTTTCGTAACTTTTGTCTAATTCCGTTTACCCCGAGCTTAGGTACTTCAACATCCTCGTGATGTTCATATGAACAGTCACAATTAAAGCGGGACTGAGATACATTATTCTCTAGATGACGACCGTACTACGAATATCATATGGATTAAGACTACTGATACGCGATACGGATTTGATATATTTTTGATGTCTTGCCGGCATCATTAAAAACTGTTCGCCGCTTCTCTTGCAGGAAACTAACCCATGTATACTATAATGTACTTATGTATACTATGATTTTTTTTTAATTTGATGCTAATGCTGTTATATATATATGGAATATGGAATAGGTATTAGGATTAAGGACGACGAGTTTCTTTAATGGACGACGGTTTAATAATGAATGACGGACCGGACGCTTGCAATTCAGGCGAATACAACACTTTGCTCAAGTGGTACTCAGTTTAACTGATATCATAAATTTTAGTATTTGTGATAAATATAGGCTTATTATATTCAGAAAGATCAACAAAATAACTAGATAATATGGTATTTCCTGCCCCAATAGGAATTACACTATAGTGTCGAGAAGCACTAGAATCCGAATATACCTAATAAGCCTCTCGTCTGCAACATACTAGGGTGTTAGAGTGATCATCTGAAATTATCGCTTTTATATACTCTCCAAAATAATTAGATTGACATTCAATCTATCAGATTGAAATTAGTGACCAATCTTTTATCAGATTGATAATATTCAATCTAATAGATTGAAAACGATAAAATGAATCTGTTTTAGACAGAAAATTCAATCTACCAGGTGGAATATTGAATCGAATAGATTGGTCACTAATTCCAATCTGATAGATTGAATTTTCAATCTAATTATTTTAGAGAGTATATAAAAGCGATAATTTCAGATGATCACCCTAACATGTCATATTGTATATTTTATGACACGAACGGTGTGGTTCATTATGTCCGGATCGATTTTCTCTTGAACAAAAATATGTTGTAAGCGAAGGCGCCATGTGGTCTGTGGATCTGCTCGTCAATCACGTCAAAGTGATTTAGATCGTATGTATCATACTTTGATCATTATAGGTGAAAATTGAAGTCATTTCATACCAAGATGAATTATAAGGACAATATATCATAAATATCGAAAATTCATTAACAACTTGTCCACAGGGGAAACAAACAAGATACATCGCCAAGTTATATATTGATCGCTCTCCTCTTCGTTATTCTTTATAAGTCGACTAAACAAACCAGCTGACTGCGACCGCCTCGTACCAGTTTTTCAGGCGATGTTATTGTGGCTATTGCGAAAACATTAAACGAAAACACGCTATAACTCATTATTCCGAAGGTCACTACTAATTTGGACTTTACTATTAAAGTTGACAAGCAATGCAGCTGCTTTCTGTCACCAGCTACTGGCAAAATTCAATAATATTATGTCTCCCTTTGTAGAACTTTGATTAAATTTTGTATGTATGTTTGCCGCATCAGATGGACACGTCGATTTCATGACACGAACAAATGATTAGGACATTCTTAGGATGGCTCAGTAATATAAGAAGAAGACGCGTTGAACTATCACTTACAATAAACGAAAATCCCCAGAAGAATTTGCAGATTTTATGTATATCTCTACTATTTTCTTTTCTAAAATTTGAATTTCGTATAGACATTTCATTTTTAGTTCTCATTAATAAAATCCCACGAAAAGAATATAAGGTCAGTATAATGATATCCAATTCGTTAAGAAGGTTTTTTTATGTGAAAAGAGGAAATTGGATACCCACAAACATTTCGATCTCTTTTATATTATTGAGTTTCCTATCTCCTAGGATGTCTCGGTTCACTTTGAAACGGAAAGATATTTAATCTTAGAGATATGTCACCATGTCTATCTCTTCCCATTACGAATATTGCAAGTCAAACAGATTAAAGCAACATCACACAAAACTACATCTGGATGGGTAAACTGCAACTGACTCGGCAAGTAGTACCGTTCAAGTGTTAAATAATGATTGGTATAGGCGATTTGTCGCCACTGGCACTGGCACGATACGAGTGGTCAGTTCACATTTTGAGAAACTTTGTGTAGGTATCATTCATGTCTGTTAGAAGGAGAGGTTGTTTCTACGTGAACGTTATCTGTCGTTGATGATACAGGAGTTCAGAGGTGTGTAGTTGGTTAGCTTGCACTGTTTCAAGAAGATCGATGCGGCGCCTATCTATAGCTGATCTAAATCCAACAAATCCTTACCGATCCGAGAAATTCCAGAAGAATTAATTGTGCGTCAACTGTTTAGACACCGACACGGTCATCATTACAATCCTAATAATGGTATTTCACCGTTAACCGAGCTTCCAACTATGTAAAGAGGAGAACCGTGAATCGGCAGAAAACTTCAAAGAAATTCTTGCCATCCACCAACCAAGCGAATACTTTAGCTGTCACAGATGACGGAGATAAAATACTGAGAAAATGATTTGAAACTTCATTCGGATAAAGAATAGAAATAAGTGATACGTAATTGAGGATACGGGAACGTCATGATATCATGCCAGCATCATTGGAAACTGTTCACGGAATTGAAAGGGTTACCTTGATAGAAGTAAGCCGGCATTTATCAACATTATTATTTCGAGTTTGTGGCTGTGTCTTTAAATTTAGGGTTTTCGCTTATGGACGAATTAAATTATCCATGAACGACAGCTGACTACTGAGTGGCGAAGCGACGCTTGAATTTCTATTTACTCATGCATTCCACGACTCTCTTCTTCTTATGCCATTTCCCCCAAATACTCGTCATTCGTGTATGGCTAGTGTTGAGATGATAGACAGAAGTTGGTCCTTCAAAATCCGATAAACATTCTCCATATGGTGTTTTATGAATGTTCAATCTTTTCATGTGTCGATGTGAGTGGCCGAGAACGAAATGCCACTTTCTGAGATATAAGTTAATTCATCATTCGGAGACTATATTCGTGGACTTCCTTGGCGAATGAATCGGGAGTTGGGGTAAACTATTAATAATAATTTAACGTGATCTACAGTTTGTTCATCGTAATTGCTGCATGAATATTCGTCTAATAATTAGTGGAATATTTCATCCCAATGGGTTCTCTAAAGTATGTCATCCCCGCTTCAGTTGTTCCTGCTTATATGAGCAGTATCACGAGTATGGAGATATTGAATTTCATTGCTATTCATACAACGCTTAGAGTGACTGTTTCTCCACGCTACGGCTGTATCCTGTCTTCATTGCTTGATGTATCAGTAAATTTGAGAAACTTCGAGTAAAGGTGCATGGTTGCATTGCCTGTTGGAAGGAGAAGTTTGACTCTTGCTGGATATGTCATCACGATAAAAGGATAATTGATGAGAATACGATTTCATGAATGCTTCTAATTATATATACAGCTTTCCCCAGATGACCATAAGGAATAAACACCAGGATATTCGGAGAAACTTATGATTTTGCTGTCTCTCAACTTTGGATAGTTAGATTGTTGATGAGATAAGGGGTTCCCCCAATTATTACAAGGAAAATGGGTGATCACCAGAAGCAAGAATCGTTCTATTGTCCACATATATATAACAAAATAACAATGTTGCAGTTGGGACACCGAACGCCTTATTGATATCATTTGACACCGAATGGGAAGATTTACAATCCGACGGAATAATATCGCCCTGCTATGGTAATAACTAGGAAAATATTTCTTAGAGGAAAATTCACGCCTCAATCGTGGTGATATGTGACCTGTCGTTCTACCCCTCTGGAAGGCAAGTGGGTTTATTGCGAATGAAAATGAACGACATAAAGTAATAATTCGGAGAAAATAACATCGTGTTTCGTTTCCTGTAGAGTTGGTAGAAAATCGTTTTGGAACTCGCTGATCTGAAAGTTAGGGCGACAAAACACTCACATCAGTAGCAGTGGGACGAGAGGAATTCCAACTGGTCGAACGATATGGCTCTGTTTTGTTTTCCTTTGAATAATGGTCATTCACGATGGCACGAGGACTGTGTTGCTAATGGCATATTGTGTTATTTTTAAGTTTCTCAAGATCATATAACTTTATTTTTGGTGGTTTTATGACGCTAACGAAAGACTGAAAATTTTAGTAGACACTTTTCAACATTAAATGCAAAGTTTGGAAACGACATATAAGTGTCTGGGAAATTGCCTGTTTCCAACAATGAAACACTGAGATACAACACTCAAGGGACGATTTTGGAAAAACAGAGAGAATATAAATCAATAGTACGATAGGAACGTCATATCATCCCGACATCATTGAAAACTGTTCACTGCTTCTCTCTTGCAAGAAACTAGCTTGTGTTTATATATATAATTTATTTCATGTTTCGTGGAATTTGGTGCTAATACTATCTAATGAATTAGGTCTTCCGGTTATGGACGCGGAAATTCTTCGGGCGGCTCAATTACGAATGTCGGATCTGACGCTTGAATCTAGGGTGGCTCAAAACTATAACAGCAAATTGAGGAGTTGGAAGTTGACAGTTCCAGTCGAATGGAAAGGGAAGATCTTTGTTTCCTCTTCTTGGATAGCATCCTGTGAATTGTAAGAAGGGTTCAACCATTTAAATCAGGGAGACGTGCACAGCAGTCACACGGGAGCGAAGAGGCAATTATAGGGCTATAGAACTCAAAACGAGGGAAGGGACATGTGACAGATTCGTCGATAATTATACGGTATCATATTTTAAGCTCGCAACTGTTGGAACGGAGCTATACGGGTGATAGTGATGTCGTCAATCTCCGTTGAGGTCCAGCTCTTGTCGCGCATGATATAACACAGAAGAACACAATATGTTTATGCAAGGCGTCATGACAAACCGCGATGTTAATTCAACCCATCGATCCATCGACCATAAAGTCGGGTATTTGTCCGACATTCAGTAATTGAGTGTCGTCCCTGCTGTAGCGGTCATTTACACGGTCTCTTACAATTCACTCTTCATGTTTTCTCAGACAGGGCATCGATAGGATGAAGGTTACATGACACACGAGTTGCCATTTCACGTCCAATCTGTCTGAAAGGAGACCACAAAGGCCGGTGCTGAATCTCGATCACGTGGGAAAGGAGATGTTGGCGGAATGAGTGATCTACAGGGGCGAATTCTGAACCATCAATCATTCTGTTTTTGACAAGTTGGCTATTTCAAAAGATTTCGATAAAGGAAATTTCTTCTCTCGCTCGGTGAATATCAAAGCTTAATGCTCGTTTATAGTCCGAGATCGTTTTGATTGTCATTGACGGGACTGGAGAGATCAGTAAGGGTAATCCCACAGTTTTTCCACTGTACGAGAACTCATGAAGTAGTCATATAGAAATTGGAAAATTGAATAATATTTGAGAAAGTTTGAAATTGATCTAACAATACTATGTATATGATACTATGCCAGTATTTTACGTTATATGTAAAATTTCGTATTTCGTCAACAGCGATTGGATAAAATTTATCTAGGCTAATATTGCTGTGAAAAAAACCACCTGTGACACCTCTCATTCATACCCAGCGTTGCATCGCCATTTGAGAAATGGTGGTAAGCAATTCAGAATAAATTGACTGTTTGATCTGGTGATCTGGGGCGAGGGGTAAGACTAGTACGTACCAAGAATCGAATACTTTAATACAATGACTGACATACAAAAAGAGTAAAGAAAAGTCGAATCATTACTGGATAAACAAAAGATTATGCTATGGTGAAACTGGCTTCGATGATTTAACATGCTAGCGTTCAATCAGATATCCATTTATCGTGATGAATGCTGCTGAAATGGAGTTATATACCAGCTTAATTCAATCGCGAATACGAAGAAGCTTTACCCCGTGCTGAAATATTACCTACGTTGAATGTGGATAGATGGAAGGATGTACTCTAGCAAACTAGCGTCGTGTTAAACATATCACGAAGGTATGAATAGTTATACTGAAGCAAATGTGATCATCTGTCATTTTTGTTTAACATTTGTTGGTAATGGGAGTTGCACAGGAGAGGGAAAACATATGCAGAAACATTATATAAGCAGAAGGTATGTTATATACCGCGAAATACCAACATAAATTAACAGTTTGTAAGGTACTGATAGTCAAAATTTCAACTCTAAGTCAAATGACCAAATGCCTTCTAACCGGTAGTCCTATTGTAGGTGGAATTTGTCTGTAGATTTCAGGTACTACTCTCGACGTTTACAATCTTGGATAGTCATATGCTAATATCTTCGATATGCAATGTATCTTCTTTGTTGGTTGGACATCCGTGTTTCGCGTTTTAGCCAAACAGTGAATGATTGTGGTATATCAATCTAAAGCAGATCCACACTGGTGTGATTGGGTCTGGTGTGATTGGGTCTGACCCTTTTCATATCTCGAGGTCGTTCCTGCTCGAAACAAGACAGAACTCCCGAAAACTCCCTCGTATAAAGTAAGGTGGAGAGTGACGATTGCATGAATTCAAACTTCAAGGAGCATTGATTGGAGGGATATGCAAGAAGTGGGATATACAGCTATTAAAAGGACCCTTCATCATCGAGAGTGATCTATTCTGCCAGTCAGGGAATTGCTGGTTTTGATACGGATAAAAATTGTTTCACCCTCCAATGAACAGAAGATTAAGCAATTGACGGTCAAGCACTCGTTGGCTGTGGTCAATTATATGATTAGATGAAAATCTATCAGTAGTCAGATATACATGTATATACAATGGCAGAAATCAAAAGCGATCAGCAGCGACTTGTTGATCAAAGTCAGCGTAAAGTGAGTATTTATCGGGACTACAACTCTGAGTTAATTGCAATTAAACAAAAATAACAGGCATCACGACTATCTTAGACCCATTGATTCTCGTCATTTCGACTTATTCAACACTTACATAACAACGATGGGGAGGGTGGGGGGAGGGTGAAAAATTACTAGTAGTATACATGTCTATATTGATGTAAGAGATCCACCCTTTCTGGGAATGAGTAAAAGATGACTGTTCGGCACAAAACGCAGAGACAGAAAAACGGTTTAGCCCTATAGACTTGATTCTATTTAACTCAACGTGCAGGATTATCCAGATGAAGTACTCGACCGAATCATCAAGTTATTGGCCGATATAAAACTCAATTACCCTGACCCAGGCACCAATGTCAACACAAATCGACAGCCGGTCACTCGAGTGATTTGATAACATCTTGATTTATAAGAACAAGTAACAGTTAATCTTGCCTTGGATATTACTCGCTGGACCACGACATTAGAATATCCAATATACCCAACATGGGCCAGGCAATTGTTGTCTCGGGACCAGAACTCTATGGAAAGGAAGCAGACCGAGATTTGGATATCATCCAACATTTCCGAGTCGACACTCTTGGGAACTTTTCCTGTTAGACCATCAGCTCCTGAACATCTACATTTAAATGCAGTCATTGAGACGATTTAAAAAAGGCCTTATTGTTCGAGTTGGCTGAACCCTCTCCCTCGTCCGTCAAAGACGACTAATTGAATGATTTTTAGGTTAATACTAGCAGTTTGAAATGAGCACTTTTCTTTTTAATTACAATTTAATACAAAGTTTATGTATGCCTATGTATGTGGAGGCGAAAATAGCAAAAGGTTGAAGCAGGTAATGATTTAAAGAACGACACCAAAATGAACGAATTAGCAGAGTCCAAAAAGGACTTGGAGAAGATAAAATATAAAGATACAAGGAATAATAACGAGAACAAAGGCACATTAGATGAACGAAGGCGAGAAACCAACAAAATACTTTCTTGGAATGGAAAACGCAGTTACACAAATAAACTTATTACGCACTTAACTACATCGACATGGGAGGATATATACAATACAAATGATATATTACACGAGCCAAGAAACTATTACAGTGAACTTTACTTCGAAAAGGCTGAAAAGGATAAAGAAACGGTAGATGAATATTCAACAAACGTGAAATTAGATCTTTCGGACACAGAAGCAGAAAAAAATAGAAGGGTATATTACTTACGAGCAACTCACAAAAGCTTTGAATAGTTCCAAAAAAGATAAAAGCCCAGGACTAGATGTTTACCTGGTGGAATTTTACAAAATCTTCTGAAAGAAAATGGGAGGATTTGTATTAAGGTCAGCAAACGAGAGTTTCGACAAGGAAGAATTGTCGATTACGCAGAAACAAGGTGTGCTTACATGCCCATCAAAACCAAATAAACCAAGCAACGTTTTAAATTACAAGCGTCTAGTCCGTCATTCATAATCCAGCCGTCGTCCATCAGAGAATATCCGCGTCCATAATCCAAAGACCTATTCCATATTCCATATAACAGTATTAGCACCAAATGCAAAAAGACAATCATAGTATACATAAACATAGGCTTGTTTCCTGCAAGAGAGAAGCGGTGAACAGTTTTCAATGATGCCGGCAAGACATCATGATGTTCCAAAAATATCAAATCCGTATCGCTGATCAGTATTCTTAATCCATAATATTCGTTGTAAAGTCGTCATCTAAAGAATGATGTATCTCAGTCACGCTTTGATTGTGACTGTTCATATCAGTACCATGAGGATCTTGAAGTACATGGGTTCATACGGCCCCTAGCCCCGGGTTAAGCGGAATTAGACACAAGTTACGAAACGTAGCGCCATAGATCTTGCACGCTACGTTCGTATTTTGCTATCAGCAAGCGATATGTATCGCCAAATTTGAGAAACTTTGAGTGGAGGCGCTTGGTGGAATAGCCCTGTTTTATAAGTTTCTGCAACAATGTTTTATGACGTTGATTAAAATCATCACATTTAACAAAGGATCTAGCAAATGCTACTAAGCGAGATATGTATACGCCATATACAGGTCCCACTGGAATATTACTATCCAGAAAGGGATAGTTTACGATGTCGAAATTGTAATCATCTCTTTTGTCATAAAGTCGACGAGAGAGAATGCCCGCTTCATTTTTATAGAGATAGAGATCTAAATAAGATGTGCCTGTGGGGCTATCTGTAGTTTCCTTCAAAACCAGTTTCTCTTCTTAATGTAGGATACAAATTAATATCGCCATGTATAGCTAATCGAATAAAAGGAACATTAAATACGCTTCTTCATGGTGATCAGAAGGGGTTCTTCCCAGGCCGCTCAATAGAGGAGAATGTGAGATTACATTACGATGTAATGTTTGAAACAAAAATTAAAGAAATACCATGACTAATGTTATCGATAGACTTCGATTTTGATTCCATATCCTGGGATGCCATAAACTAGGTCATCAAAACATTAAATTTCGGATAATCTACTCAAAATTGACTCAAGCATTTCAACAATAATATACAAAGTTGCATAGTTCAAAATGGCCACCTCTCTCCTTTCTTCGATTAACCAGGGGATGTAGACAAGGAGATTCAATATCACTGTACTTGTTCTCATTATGTGCAGAGGTCCTGGAAAGGAGATTAGGGACAATCAAGACGTCGAGAGAATTTTGATAAACAATACCGAGTACGGTACAAAATTTGTCTATACGCAGATGACACTCAGCGAATACATGACGGTTCGAAAAAGTCTCTTTGTGAAGCACTAAAATATTTGAAGGAATTTAACGAATTCTCTGGTTTAATAATTACTATTGAAGAGACAAATACAATGTGAATCGGAGTGATACGGAAACCAAAATCTGTCAAAAAAACAAACTATACTGGGTAAAGGAAATGACAGTATTGGGTATCAGTTTTTAGTTTTATCGATTTTCATGAAACGTGGAAAATTAATAACGTTCATTAATTCGAAACTGAATTACCTTAAAAGAGAAATCTAACCCTGCTGGGTAAAATAACGATTGTTAAGTCTCTAGCCCTGTCAAAGCTGAAACATCTCTTCACTACTCAACCTAACCCCCAGACAGCGATATAAAGAGTTGAAATCCATCCTCTTCAAATTTATTTCGAATGGAGGTGTGGACCGGATAGAACGAGTGATAATAACTCGGGTTTATAAAAAGGGCGGATTGAGAATGACACAGTCACTAATCTACGAAACTTCATCCAGTCACCAAAGCCTTCTTGGATGAGGAAACTAATTATACAAACTGATAAATGGCAAAACACAAATGATGGGGAATATTATGAGAAGATTTGCTGTGTTGGACGGCAAAAGCTTAAATTAGTAATACGTAATATTGAAAATCCTTTCTGGAAGGACGCATTTCAAGCCTGGTTTACAGTGAGCGATGAAAGAGAAAAAAACGTCACATATATATACTGAACCACTATGGTACAGCTGTAATTTCCGTAACTCAAACTTATTTATAGAGAATTGGTACAAGCACGCCATTAGAAATATTAGAGACATTATTGGCACGGACGGTAAAATAATGAATTTCAGTATTTTAAAGTCAATCTACGGGATAAAAGACAACTTTCTGGAATACAGAAATTTAATACATTCCATACCCGAACAATGGAAAATCCTCAATTAAAAGAACCAATCCTCCGATATCACAGTAAATGGAACCACTGGTACGGCAACTGAAGGGATGTAGAGGCTACTATGATATACTTAATAATGATCAATGTGTATTACAAGCGTCTGGTCCGTCATTCATAATTCAGCCGTCGTCCATTAGAGAATATCCGCGTCCATAATCCAAAGACCTATTCCATATTCCATATGTAAGAGTGATAATTATTCATGGTGACTAATATTTTGCAACACACCATTGTAGCTTATATTTACACCTGCAGTCAAGTTACATTATACTTTCAGGCGACTAGCTTTGAAATAGACTATAGGTTTAGAAGCCTAGGCTTTAGCATACCTGCGATATAGGCTGGGTTAGGCCCACTTTTAGATAGTGGACTAACTTGCCATTGTTATTTGCAATAATGGAATTCTCCTGCATGGATTTTTACCAATACCTGGACAGGTTTTGGCCATATGGTTATTCTGTTCTTCTATTTTGTGTTGGGGGGTGGTATTACAGTTTCTGGAATTTCTACATGTCCAAGCAAAAGGAGGCCGAGACCGTAGCTGCTCGGGGTTGTCGGCTTGAGGATGTTCTGAGCCCGGGAGCAGGGTACACTTTCATCGGACACTTCAAACGAAATGCTGAGAACCAAATTTTGGAGTGGCTTATTTGCCGATAGAGTTAAGTCAGCCATTCGCCATAGGTTCGATGCACTGGCTTCTTATGAGGAGTTGCTGATAGCTGCCCGAGCCGTGGAACATGAACAGGTTGACATCAAATCATCAACATGGAAGGAGAGGTTCCAGAAAGTGGTAAACCAACAGCATGTATCTGAGGCTGAGACTGCTTTTGACAGCAAGTTGAATCAAATCCTGTATCCCGGGGCTAGGGGCCGTATGAACCCATGTACTTCAAGATCCTCATGGTACTCATATGAACAGTCACAATCAAAGCGTGACTGAGATACATCTTTTTTTTAGATGACGACTCTATAACGAATATTATGGATTAAGAATACTGATCAGCGATACGGATTTGATATTTTTGGAACAACATGATGTCTTGCCGGCATCATTGAAAACTGTTGACCGCTTCTCTCTTGCAGGAAACAAGCCTATGTTTATGTATACTATGATTGTCTTTTTGAATTTGGTGCTAATACTGTTATGTGGAAAATGGAATAGGTCTTTGGATTATGGACGCGGATATTCTCTAATGGACGACGGCTGGATTATGAATGACGGACTAGACGCTTGTAACTTTAGATGGCAGAATTCAGAAGTTGGAGCAAGCCTTGCCACCAAAGCCTGATGAACAGTCCTGTGGTTCAACGGATGCTGCGCCTACTAGACAGAAGCCACAACGCTATCCAGTGGGTTCATGTTTGGTTGTGGTGAGAAAAATCACTACGTCAGAGATTGTCCGAAGAAGAAAGGAAAGTATGGTGGACAGTACGGGTCAAAAGATAGACAGGTTCGCGGTAATTCTGGTTTGGTTGGTGCTCAAGATGCTTATTTGCCCAGTGGTGATCTTCAACCGGAAAACCTTATTGACAGATTGGTGGGGTCTTCCAACGAGTGCTATCATCGAGGGCGTTTATTGTCGAACATTGGTTGACACGGGATCGATGGTGTCAACAATAGGTAAGGGTTTTTACGGTCGGCATTTGCATCACATTCCTTTACAGCCATTGGACCACATATTAGAGATAAAGAGCGCTGGTGGACAGACTCTACCATACCTGGGATACATCGAGGTTCGCTTGAATTTTCCAGATGACGCCACCGGTTCAACAGGCGATTTTGACGTGTTGGCCTTGGTTGTTCCGGAAACTCCGTACAACCAAGCTGTTCCATTGCTGGTTGGGATGAACGTCATCAACATATGTTGTTCTCGGTATATGACTGAATCTGACAGACGTGTAAGAGATGGAGTCCATAGGTCTTGGTCTACGGCCTATAGAAGTTTAATGGAGCATGCAGTTCTGGGGCCAGTGGTCAACTCTGTTGCGATGACAATTCCACGGAGTACCAGGAAAGTTTTGTCTGGATTTGTTGCCACAGCTTGCCTACAACAGACCGTTGTGGTCGTGACTGAAACAACAGATATTACCTTACCTGGTGAACTGGTTGTTATGCCGTGTTTAGTGCAGCTTCAACAAGGTGTCCGATCGACCGAGGTTACTTTTGAAGTTCAGAATTTTTCGGATCGAGATGTCACAATTCCTCCAAATACTCCTCTTTGTAATCTGCTTCCATCTGTTTCGATTACCCCAGTTGAGAAAATAAAGGGATCAAAAGATGTGTCTGATACTGATTTCCTCAACATGTTTGACTTTTCAGGATTGCCCAAAAGCCTTTCATCTAGCGATGTTGATGAGCTCAAGTCTTTGCTCTTGGAAAACAAAGATGTGTTTTCCACAGATGATTGCCATCTTCGACAAACGAACTTGGTGAAACATAAGATTCCATTGACTGACAATACGCCTATTAAACAACGCTTCCGCAGGATTCCTCCGGGTATGTATGAAGAACTCCGTCAACATTTAGCTGGTATGTTGAAATCTGGGATAATTAGAGAGTCCAGTAGTCCGTGGGCATCGCCATTGGTTATGGTCCGCAAGAAGGATGGGTCCTTAACGATATGTGTGGATTACCGGGACATCAACAAGCTTACTGTAAAAGACGCGTATTATCTTAGCGGTGCCAAGTGGTTCAGCTGCCTCGATTTGAAGTCTGGGTATTGGCAAGTGGAGATGGAGGAAGGCCATAAGGAGCGGACAGCGTTTACAGCCGGACCATTAGGTTTTTACGAGTGCAATGTGATGCCCTTTGGCCTCACAAATGCTCCCTCGACGTTCCAGAGATTGATGGAGACCAGTATGGGTGATTTGCAGCCTCAGCCCTGTTGATTTACATAGACGATATCGTGGTACACTCCACCGACTTAAAAGAACACTTGCGCCGGTTGAAACGGATTTTCAAGCGCCTTCGGGAGGCCGGCATGACCTTGAAGCCATCCAAATGCCAGTTTTTCCAGGAGAAGGTACGATATCTGGGACATATCATCTCCGAACGAGGGGACTGATCCAGAGAAAAGCCATGCCTTGGCGAGTTGGCCGGTTCCCCGTAATGTCGCAGACTTTTTGGGATTCGCTGGATTTTACAGACGCTTCATCAAGGACTATGCGAAAATGGTGCGACCTTTGTGCGACTTACTTGGTGATGGCACCGCTGGATCGAAGAAAGCGAAGGCCAAACTGCGCAAGTCAAACCATGCCTGGAACTGGGGCGAATTGCAGCAGGATGCCTTCGAAAAGGTGATCACGTCATTGTCAACCCCACCTGTTCTTGCATTTGCTGACTATAGCCTGCCATTTATCCTACACACAGATGCGAGTCAGGATGGCCTTGGGGCGATCCTCTACCAGGAGCAGCAGGGACAACTACGTGTCATCGCTTACGCTTCAAGGGGGCTGACGACACCTGAGCGCAATTATTCTGCGCATAAGCGGGAATACTTGGCATTGAAGTGGGCCGTATGCAAGAAGTTCCATGACTACCTCTATGGAAACCGGTTTGAGGTCAGGACAGATAACAACCCTCTGACCTATGTTCTGACCACGGCAAAGCTGGACGCGACAGGGCATCGATCGTTGGCCGACCTTGCGACATATGATTTCGGTATATCGTATCGTTCAGGCGAGAAGAACATTGATGCTGATGCGCTGTCCCGTATCCCTCAACAGATGTTGGATGACAAAGATGTAGCGACGCCGGAAGTTACGAGCGTGATGACACCAGAAGTTGTGTCCACTGCGTGCCAGTCCATGTTGGAGGGAAAGCCAATTGTACAGAACCTGTGTTTGCCCCAGCAAGTAGTTGGCGCAATGGCGATACCAGGTTTGTCCACCATAACCGTGCAGGATGTAACCGGTGAGCAGCTAAAGGACCGTGTGATTTCTAGAGTTCAACGTTATCTACATAAAGGTTCTAGACCCTCGCAAAAAGTGCTCAGAAAGGAGACTTGTGAGGTACGGAGGGTTTTGAAGGAGTGGGATAACTTGATCACTAAACGTGGAATCCTTTGTCGGAAATGCCTGGTTGATGGGAAGAAGGAATTTCAAGTCGTGTTACCTCTGGAATGCAGAGAGGAGGTCCTCCGTAGCTTGCATGATGACATGGGCCATCTTGGAAAAGATCGTACACTTAATTTAGTCCAGTCTAGATTCTTTTGGCCTGGATTGGCTCGCGATGTTGACAGCAAAGTAACCAACTGCGAGCGATGGTTACGACGAAAGGCGGGTGGTCGTCCGGATAGAGCACCACTAATCAGTATCCAGTCTAGTCAGCCAATGGAGTTAGTGTGCATAGACTACTTGTCTCTTGAGCCAGCCTCCAGAGGATTTAAGAATATATTGGTCATTACTGATCACTTTTCCAAGTTTGCACAGGCTTTCCCCACCAAAAATCAGACTGCAAAGACGACGGCAAGGGTCTTGTATGACAATTTTGTTGTGCACTACGGAATTCCCGCGAGATTACATTCAGATCAAGGACGAAATTTTGAATCTCGAGTAATCTCGGAGATGTGTTCCATTTTGGACATTGAGAAGTCCAGAACCAGTCCTTATCATCCCCAAGGAAATGGAATCTGTGAACGATTCAACAGGACGCTGTTGGATATGTTAGGGACACTGCCTATGGACAAGAAGTCGGCATGGAAGGATCACATTGCGTCCGTGGTGCATGCGTATAACTGCACCAAGCATGCTTCAACGGGATATTCCCCTCACTTTTTGCTGTTTGGTAGAGAAGCAAAACTTCCATTAGACGTGCGGTACGGGTTGGATCGAGACCAGGATCGTGATGAAACCTACACGGAGTATGCTGCGGGTCTACGCGAAAAGCTAGCACATGCATTCGATTTGGCTGCATCGGCATGCAGCAAGGCTCAGAGTCAACAGAAGAAGCGATATGACCTCAGAGTCAGAGGAGGCTCTTTGGACGTGGGTGATGAGGTGCTGGTCAAGAAGACTGGTCTTCACTGTAACGATAAGCTCAGTGACCGTTGGGAACAGGAGGTTTACCATGTCATTGATCGACCCAATCCAGATGTTCCCGTATTCGTGGTGAGATCAAAAGACGGTAGGAAGCGGACCCTACATAGAAATTTGCTATTTTTGCTTCCGTGCCTTGAATCTGGTCTGGATCCATTGGGAAAAGATGGCCTAAAGACACCCATGAAGGATGCTGAAGGTCCCGCTGCAAGGTATGTTGCCACTGAGACGTCGGAGGAGGATCTTGAATCTGACCCGGAAGATTCCATCGTGATCGCTGTTAATTCCCGGGTTCCCACTATCGATTCGGCAGGTGAGGTAAGTCCGACTGGTGAAGCAGATTCGACTGGCGAAGCAGATTCGACTGATGAAGTAGTCTTCAGCGGAAATCGAGCCTCTTGTTTCTATGGAAGAATTGGAGCCTGAGGAACACACTGATATATCGTCAGAAGCTGATGTGGAGTCTGACCCCATTATGGAAGAGCGAGATATCCATACTCTATCTACTGATGATGACACTCCTGTCATTCCTGTACCACTGCCACGCCGATCGCTTCGGAATCGGCAGGCACCTGCTTGGATTCGATCTGGTGAGTATGACGTGTCGCAACTCCAAGTATCGGAGGCGGTCTCGGCCAAGCCTAATTGGGCAGTGAAGGTAGACCATCTCGTTTCCATGGTTAATAGCAATCCGGGCTTGGCATCATGTCCTGCTCTCCTAAATTCTTTGGCTGAAATTATGAAAAATGGTTAGTCATCAGAGTGGAGATTTGTCATTTGCTAGGTATTGACTTGAGAACAGAATTGTTTTTGTTTTGTATATAGAATTTATTTTTGATGATTATTGTGTATGTTGGGGACAACATTTTTTTCTGAGAGGGGAAGTATGTAAGAGTGATAATTATTCATGGTGACTAATATTTTGCAACACACCATAGTAGCTTATATCTACACCTGCAGTCAAGTTACATTATACCTTCAGGCGACTAGCTTTGAAATAGACTATAGGTTTAGAAGGCTAGGCTTTAGCATACCTGTGATATAGGCTGGGTTAGGACCACTGTTAGATAGTGGGTTTACTACAACTTGCCATTGCTATTTGCAATAATGGAATTCTCCTGCATGGATTTTTACCAATACCTGGACAGGTTTTGGCCATATGGTCATTCTGTTCTTCTATTTTGTGTTGGGGAGGTGTGTTATTATCCTGTATGCAATGACTGTAAAAGTCATGTTGAAGGTATGTAGCTTGTGTATTTATAATAGACCTAAAGTTTCATGTAGTGACATTATTCATTCTACAGTAAATATATTCATATGTAGTACCGGTAAATATATTTATTGCCATAATTGAATAATTGCTTCTAGCTAAAACCAAGCCAAATAATTTAGTCTGCACGACTTTATAGACTGCATGGTAATGTCTAGAGATGTGTTGTTCTATTGAGAAATGGTTGAGAATATCGTTTAATTGTATATGTAGCTTGCTGTATCTATGTATCTATATTTGTGTATTCCTCCATTATGTAATTGGGTAAAATACTCAAATACTTCCATTTCTATTTGTTACAGCAGCTGCTACCCTCTATATGAACCCTCTATATGAGCTGTAATATGGCATCTTCACCCTACCGTGTGAATAAAGTTTTACCTATATATTTTTATGACGAGTGTCCGTCTTCCTTTCGAACTCGTTAACCCCTTGGTTTACACATACAACAGTATTAGCACCAAATTCCAAAAGACAATCATAGTATACATAAACATAGGCTTGTTTCCTGCAAGAGAGAAGCGGTCAACAGTTTTCAATGATGCCGGCAAGACATCATGATGTTCCAAAAATATCAAATCCGTATCGCTGATCAGTATTCTTAATCCATAATATTCGTTGTAAAGTCGTCATCTAAAGAATGATGTATCTCAGTCACGCTTTGATTGTGCCTGTTCATATGGGTACCATGAGGATCTTGAAGTACATGGGTTCATACGGCCCCTAGCCTCGGGTTAAGCGGAATTAGACACAAGTTACGAAACGTAACGCCATAGATCTTGCACGCTACGTTCGTATTTTGCTATCAGCATGCGATAAGTATCGCCAAATTTGAGAAACTTTGAGTGGAGGCGATTGGTGGTGTAGCCCCTGTTTTATAAGTTTCTGCAACAATGTTTTATGACGTTGATTAAAATCGTCACATTTAACACGGGATCTAGCAAATGCTACTAGGCGTGATATGTATACGCCATATGCGGGTCCCACTGGAATATTACTGTCCAGAAAGGGATAGTTTACGATGCCGAAATTGTAATCATCTCTTTTGTCATACAGTCGACGAGAGAGAAGGCCCGCTTCATTTTTATAGAGATATAGGTCTAAATATGATGTGCCTGTAGGGTTATCCGTAGTTTCCTTCAAATCCAGTGAAGGTGGATATATATCCCTCGCTGCGTCATTCGTATATACTACGATCTGTAATAAATGGGAACAATATTTAAACAAAGAGAGAGGGATATCGTGGGACAATGTGTTTAGTAGCATTGCTATTAGTATAGCTTCTACTAAGCTCAGAGATTTTCAGTATAGAATTTTATACAGATTATTGAGTACACAATCATTCTTATATAAGAATATTGATCCAGAATGTATCTGGTATCGCTCTTAGACGGTCAGTCTCTTCCTGTGTGGTGAGAGTGGAAATTTGTTCAATAGGCATGATCTCAAAATAATTCTGGAGTTTGTGTCCGGTGAGATTAAAATGGTCGTTAACCGGACCGTCATTTTGGAGTGTAATATCAGATCGATGACGCGTGGCTCGTTTCCTGAAAGCCCTTTCTGTTTCACCGATATACTGTTGAAGACACTTTTTACGCGTAATGAGATATATTACGTTCACCGAGTCACAGGTGGGATGGTCTCGTAGTTGATATTTGTTTCTCGTTTGTTCACCGTTGAAGTACGTACGAGTCGCGATGAATGTATCAAGTATACATCGTTGTTTTAGGCATTTTTGACTTTGAACATTGCCGACGTTGGAGCGATTATGTTTGATCCTAACGGGCTCAGAACTATGGGTGTTGTCTGAGTAATGTGTCGTGGTCTCTCGGAGGGTGTCCGATTTGATTCGACGGAGGAAACGGACTGAATAGCCTCTAGGTTTCAATGCTTGGAATAATACTGAACAAGACGGGATGAAATTTTGAAGATTGCTAGAATTTCGGTGAAATCGAATGATTTGTGATTTGATTATACCCTTAAACATATGAGGAGGATGAAACGACTTGGCATTGAGGAGTTCATGTGTGTCAGTAGGTTTGAAAAATACCTTGTAATCTAAATACCCAGTATTCGTGAACAACTGCCTCTAGTTGTATTTTGAGGTCATGGCTGTTCAGAATGTATACATTGATTCAATGTCTATAGTGACTAGAAGAGCATTCGGAGGAACGTTGATTTGGGATAATTTTGCAAGAAAATCCTCGGTGTTTCTTTAGATAACTAGGGTGGCGGTTAGCAATAGATTCGAAGTGATAGTCAGTGAATTCAGAAATGTGGTAGACCCACAATCAGAAACAATAGGTCGACCCGGTGGGGTGAACTCATCAGTCCATTTTTCAATTGGCTTGTGGATCTTCGGCATGTTTCTTAGGGGCTACATACTCTAACTGTTTGTCTGAAATAATTTGTTTTTCTTTTAATTGGATCAAAATTTGATGAAATCTGACATAATTTAGAGGCCATATCTCTTTGTTTAGTTTTTTGTAATGCCTAGGATTGTTGAGTAGACGCTGAGCTTCTTTGATGTAGATTTCTCTAGACAAGATAACAGTGGCCGAGCCTTTGTCTCCCAGCTTCAGGACTATGTCTCTATTGTGACGTAATTTAGATAGGGAGCGGCGTTCCGAAAGCGACAAATTTTGATAATTTCCAAACCTTCACCTTTCTAATGAAGCCTGAACCCTAGTTTGAAGATTTTTCACACCTTTTGGAATTTCAGGATCAACGTTCTCGGGGATATACCCGGAATGAATTAGCATTGAAGGGTTCTTTTTCTCCGGCAGAGTTTCTATAGCGATCAGCCAGGTGAAGTTTTGTTTGAAACGTGTACTGGGGTTAGGAGTAGGTACAAAAGAGAGACCGTGGCTGAGAAGGGAGTGATCAGATGTGGTTAGTACAAGACTATTGGTTAGGTTAACTATGCTAGTTCCTAATCCAAAATTAGGGCGGCAAGTGCCCTCTCGCAAATTTAGTTTAAATCTATTGTATGGAGCCAGTGTTTATACAGATAGTTTGCTGTATCTTCAGTCCAGTGAATGTTGTCGTCGCCGACAGAAAAGAATTCAGGGTCAATTTTCTTGATAATTTCCAAAATGTCTAATGTGCTCAGCATTTTTGTTTAGAGATTCTATACAATTACAACGCATATAAGGGAAGTGGGAAGAGGTGCCGACATACTGACAAAGCCACATGACTTCACAGCATAGTTTTCTGGTTAACCTATCCTAAAGCACATACCAAGAATCTAACGATTAGTGATATGTGTTGTGTCTCAGGTACACTTTTATTGTACCTGTTCATGTGGCGACTGGGATGACATGACCACACGACCCCTAGCACAGGCATAAGCGGTATTGGATACAAATATAGAGAGCTATGATGGAAATGCTCTGACAACTCGTATATTGGTAATTGGTGAGCTGTGTCGCTGTCACAACTCATACACTGGGTATTGGTGAGCTGTATCGTAGTCATTTAACACAAAAGACTAGTCTGTAAGGCCCGATGTGGACCCAGCATCAACTTCCCACAATGCCAACATAAATCAAAGACCAAAAGGTCTGTACAGGGGGCGGGCCTCGGGGATGAAACGTCCACCAGCAGAATCTCGCCATATACGGGTAAAAATTACAACGCATATAAGGGAAGCGGGAAGAGGTGCCGACATACTGACAAAGCCACATGACTTCACAGCATAGTCTTCTGGTTAACCTATTCTAAATCACATACCATGAATCTAACGATTAGTGATATGTGTTGTATCTCAGGTACGCTTTTATTGTACCTGTTCATGTGGCAACTAGGATGCCATGACCATACGGCCCCTAGCACCGGCATAAGCGATATTAGATACAAATCTAGAGAGCTATGATGGAAATGCTCTGACAACTCGTATATTGGTAATTGGTGAGCTTTGTCGCTGTGACAACTCCTACACTGGGTATTGGTGAGCTGTATCGTAGTCATTTAACACAAAAGACTAGTATGTAAGGCCCGATGTGGACCCAGCATCAACTTCTCACAATGCCAACATATATCAAAGACCAAATGGCATTCACTGGCTGGAAGAAGGTCCGAAAGTTTGATAAAGATAAAATACTTTTGCGCGTGGGAAACCTTTTCGGGTCGAACGCATCATTAAACTCATTTCTTGTTTGGCAAATCGTGGCTCAAGTTGTTTGTTATTTACTCCAATGTTCAGTAGAATTTGTTTTGGGGCTGGGAAGACCCGTGAGAATAATGGTCTGTCATATTCCGAAAATGTTTGAACTGGGCACCAGGATAACATTCGACGTGTGGTTCTAGATTGATCAGAGAAAGATTCGAAGCACCCCAAAGAAGGACATCTTTGGTGACTTTTGGGAGACGCCAGGTCATTTGTTCCTGTTTATCAGAAGCAGTGTGCCTGAATTGGTAGAATTATGAATTGTGCCTGAATTGGTAGAATTATGAATTTTGAACACGGCGGTATGGTGTACGAGAACCTGCCGTTGGGGGTGATTTTGCAGTGTCAGCATAGGAGTTAGTACTGGCGACACCTGGGTTAGCTGGATTAGATGTTTTACATGGCGAGTTGGTAGTGGGATTAGTTTGGTAAGTGTTAGATAATCGAGTAGGTGTGGATGAGACCGAAGTAAGGTTATAAGTAGGAGGATGCAGAACACGTGGAGTAAGAGAATGCAACTTAGCAGCACGTGTCAAACTGGGCGGGGTTGACAATGCTGATGAGTCAACATGCGGAGGTGGAGACCGTGTACATGTAGAAGGCCGAGGTGCCGGAGTAGTGGTAGCTGACTGACAATCTCTACCCGAACGATTCTCCAGTACCATGGGGTCGAGGTCCGAAATAAATTTCCGAATTACAACACATATAAGGGAAGGCCGAGATAGTGGTTTCCGTCAATTTGGCTTTATGATTTTCTTTTTCCCCATTTTATGACGTTAGAAATAGCACGGCCGAAGTCCAGGTCTTTAGAAGATTTGACCGAAATAACCTGTGACTTTAATTTTTGAAGACATTTTTTGTAATGTTTAACCAGCTCCTGTAGACTTTTAGTTGCCCAATTTTGGTTTATCAGTCCAATGCCGAAATCAAAGTCAGAGTCTCGCTGAGCTGGTTTGACCTATATCTGTTCTCTTATGAATATGACTATATGCAAGCGCTTTCAAAAACCGATCAATTCAAAGCTCGTTCCTTCTCATTCACCCAACGCTATATAGACGATCTCCTCGCTGTGGATAATCGCTATATAACTGACACAGCGATGGATATATATCCTGATACAGATAATCCTACAGGTACATCATATTTAGACCTATATCTCTATAAAAATGAAGCGGGCCTTCTCTCTCGCCGACTTTATGACAAAAGAGATGATTACAATTTCGACATCGTAAACCATCCCTTTCTGGAGAGTAATATTCCAGTGGGACCTGCATATGGCGTATACATATCTCGCCTAGTAGCATTTGCTAGATCCTGTGTTAAATGTGACGATTTTAATCAACGTCACAAAACATTGTTGCAGAAACTTATAAAACAGGGCTATACCGCCAAGCGCCTCCATTCAAAGATTCTCAAATTTGGCGATACATATCGCACGCAGATAGCAAAATACGAGAGTAGCCTGCAAGATCTATGGCGTTACGTTTCGTAAATTGTGTCTAATTCCGCTTAACCCGGGGCTAGGGGCGGTATGAATCCATTTACTTCAAGATCCTTCTGAAGCTCATATGAACAGTCACAATCAAAGCGTGACTGAGATACATCATTCTCTAGATGACGACTTTACAACGAATATCATATGAATTAAGAATACTGATCAGCAATACGGATTTTATATTTTTGGAACTTCATGATGTCTTGCCGGCATCATTGAAAACTGTTGACCGCTTCTCTCTTGCAGGAAATTAGCCTATGTTTATGTATAATATGATTGTCTTTTTGAATTTGGTGCTAATGCCGTTATATGGAATATGGAAAAGGTCTTTGGATTATGGACGCGGATATCTTTTAATGGACGACGGCTGAATTATGAATGACGGACCAGACGCTTGTTATTATGGACATCGTGGTACATTACTCCTTCCCCTGGTCTTTCGTTACGTCAATCATTATGAACGACGGCTGACTACAGAATGCTGGATATAACATTTGTGTTTGCATCCAATAGTAATATTTTTGCTGGGCTGAATCTGGCATGTGTCTCAGATAGGATTACTCGTATGATTACGAGTGTTATAACAAACTTCTAGATCACCAATTTGAACGTTTAAGTAAAATACCGTATAACCAACGTGAATAGAAAGTCGAATTGTCCACGGTCCGGCAATCGCGAGGCCGTGATTTTATCGTAGTGCACTATGAAACTGCATATTTGTCTGATCTTGTATGCGTGATTTAATGTTCAACTGATAAGTCAGCTTTAGATGCTTGATGGACAATGGTACCAGATGCGTGATGAATGCGCGAAATGGTTACTCACTGTCCGTGGTAATAGTGGAAGCAAGGTCGAAGCGAATTCTTGAGAAGGAAAGACATGCGATACCTCTCGCCAGATAAAGAATAAGCCAATCTGGTGGTATATACATGACTTGGCTCCTGAATGGAACAGGCGTGCCAATTTCCTTACATCTCATGTTGGCGATATTGAACCATACTTGTACAGGAGCTGACCAAGTATCGATCGTCAAAGTTCCTGGTGACCTCCACGATGATATCACTGACCTGGTAGCCCACTGACCAAATATTCATAGGATCCTATTACATGCCTCTCAAAGAGCTTTGTGCCTAAGCTTCATTCATCAAACAGCTGTCTCCAAATGTATACCTCGTCATATCAATATAGGGAAATCTAACCCGGTTTGTCGCCCCAAACCAATAGTCAGGCGCCCCGGGGATTATCCCAGGGGATAAGGCGGATTTAGAACGTTTAGGACACATCGACACTCATTTGCTCTAAGACTTAACCCTAAGATGGAACTGTATATAATTCATTGATTCTACCAGGAAAGTACATCAGAACGGACGACTGCAAAGTATTGGGAAACATAAAAACTTGTCTTTAAGCGCTATACAAACGATCATTTTGTTTTGGTGCAATAAACTGCTGCAATAATCCGAATAAATTATTCAGAACTTGGAATATACAAATATGTACGTGAAGTCTTCGTTCGGATTTACTGTAGCTCTTCATTACATCAGCTTTTTAGTGGATTCGCGCTTTGGATTAACCATATATAGGTGACGAACCGAAGAATAATATATCCACCGTTACTGGATTTGTAGGGAAATACGGATAGTCCAAGTACAACATCATATTTCGACTAGCTTATACCTCTATAAAGATAAAAGCCGATGATTTCAAAGTCCGTTCCTGCTCTTTCATCGACTGATATATAGGTATAAGGGAACTAATACGTCGTAGGTGGTCGTGCGAGAAAGTTACTGAAAGAGGTATTAGGATATAGGTAGAGCTAGCTATGGGTACTCCCATGCTTAAGTCGTCACAGATGACTTGCGGTCATGTCATTCTATATGTCCACATGAACAGCTACAATAGAAGCGTGGCTGGAATACATCATCATAGGGTTCACTTGTGGTTCTTGTGATGTTTTCAAAAATATGCAGTAAGTATATTTGTTTCTGCGGGGTCATATGACTTCTTGTCAGTTTTCCACCACCCTTTTAATGTTGCATTTAATTGGTCAATAAGTGGAGGCCGGACTGCTAGCTGAAAAAGAGATGATAAATTCGTAAATGATATTTGAAAATGTTATAAATCTCGAACCTTTATTTTCAACGTTCTGTTCATGTTTCACCAAGCCCTTTTACGGATAGTATTCTGTACTACAGTTGTATAAAGACGGCAGCGCCCATGAGATTTTAAGCCACTCCAATATTTTCTGGTCAAAGATATAGCTCTAATCGCTGAAGGCGATGACAAATAGACGGGGTTTAATTATGACATGGATTTACTGCTGGCACGAATTCAGCAAAGTTGTGATATGTGTATTTAACCCGTCTGGAGATGAGTGGAATATTTAGTTCATTGTAACCTAAAGACAAATATGACCATATTCGTGCTTCCTCGATTTGATCCAATTATAGATGTCTAGCTCATGTTCCACGTTTCAGTATTGGTAAAAGACGTATCAGTACTTTCGGCCCGGGATCTGAGAAAATTTGCGAAAGATTTGGCAATTCTAATTCAATTCGTATGCGCAAGATTGCTGATCAGAGATGGCGAAATTATCTCGAAACATTCTCATGGATAAGAAATACCCATATATGGAAATTCCACCCTTATAAACCGGCAATTGGCCAATATAGGGGAGTGTACAGTTCAATCTCAATTTGCTAGTTCATTTGCGATCGATTATTTCATACTAAGCAATTTATCACGAATTGCATGATATTAACATTTACTCCTTTTCTCCCATTTCTCAACACTGAATAATCATATTCGAAGGCCATTCCCTTTACATGTCCATATCTGGATTAAACATCAGTCACGTTGTTCCACAATATGGTATGTAGCAGCATACAATCTGATTGGTTAATTTCAAGGATTTTGCTACATTTTTATAATTCGGATTTAATTCCAGTCATTTTTTATGGGATTCCCCGCATCATCTTTAGTCTTTGCACCTGGCATTTGATATCTTCTACAGTACCGTATAAGATGATGAGCTTAAGAAAATTGCAAAAAATACTATCGTAGGTGGCCGTGTACGAAAGTTACCCAAAGAGGTATTAAGATATAAGCATGAGCTAGCTCGGGATTTGTTAATAAATCGCGATAGGTCTGCTAGCTGGAAAACAGGTGATAAATTCGTAAAAGATATTTGAAAATGTCATAAAACTCGAATCTCTATAGTTTCAACGTTCTGTTGATATTTCGCCCAGTCCCTTCTCGGATAGCACTGTGTGCAGAGTTGTTTAAAGATGGCCTCGCCCAAGAGATTTTGTGTTTCTGCAATATTTGCTGGTCATCGATATGATTCTATTCTGCGAAGACACATAGACGGGATTTACTTATGGTATGGATTTACTGTTTGAACGAAATCAGCAAATTTGCCTTTCGTGGTAGCGATATGGTATTTAACATTAATATCCATTAACATCAGATGAGTTATTGCTTTGAGCTGATCTGTCATCACAGCTCCCGAGCTAGTGTATCTAATTCCGCTTAAGCCGGTGCTAGGGGCCGTGTGGATACTTCATATTTTCCACATGAACAGCTGCAATAAAAGCGCGGCTGAGATACTAAGACTACGTCCGAGAATCCACTATATTCTCGGGTCTGAATGTGAAGTGCCGAGGGAAGCTTTCCCGTAGAGTCATATGGTTGCTATTTAGTCACCAGACGTCGTCAATTTTTCCCACGTCTTGCATATCGCTCAAATTTAACCCGTCTGGAAATAAGTGGAATATTTAGTTCATCGTAACATGAAGAGGATTTTTTCGCTGTGGATAATCGCTATACAAATGACGCAGTCGAGGATAGATATACCCACCTTCACTGGATTTGTAGAAAATTACAGATAGTCTTAAGGACAAGTCATATTTAGAGCTATATTTCTATAAATATGAAGCGGGCCTTCTCTCTATTCGACTGTACAAGAGAGATGGTTACAATTTCGACATCGTAAACTATCCCTGTCTGGACAGCAACCTGCATATGGCGTATATCTCGCCTAGTAGCATTTGCTAGATTCTGTGTAGATTATGACGATCTTATTCAACGTGACAATACATTATTGCAGAAACTTATAAATCGGGCTATACCATCAAGAGCCTCTGTTTAAAGTTTCTCGAATTCAGCGATATATATCGCATGATGATAAAAGATACGAGTGTAGCGTGCAAGATCTATGGCGTTAAGTTTCGTAACTTTTATGAATTCATGTACTTCAAGATCTCCATGGTGTTCACACGAATAGGCTCATTCAAAGCGTGACAAAGATACATCATTCTCTGGATTTCTCCCCGGAATCATTGAAAACTGTTGACCGCATTTAGTTCACTTGCGGTGAAGTCGTATCTATTAATTTGATAGGCATCATCTATAGTCATTAAGTTTGACGTACGTGGCAAAATATAATTCCCAGCAAATATACATTTCCATACCTTTTGGACAATTTAAAAGCTAAGTATTGGTGAACATTGAGCACTCATACTCCCAAATTTAAATTAGGCCGCACTAATTGTTGTGTGCGATGTGCGACGTGACTTCTTTTTATCTGAACCAGATCGAAAGACACCGTAGACAGACTCGTCTGCCAGTTGAACCGGCTTTCATCTTTCCGGTCCATTTATCGGTTGGATCAAATCAGGTTTCCAGTCACTCCAGAAATGGTAATTCTCTATCATGCTGCTATAACATATAATCACGTAAAGCATTGAGTCAAATAACATGCTTGTTTGACCAGTGAAATAAATACAGACACGCGTAGTCATTTTGTGTTATCTAAATTCTAATCAATGTATTTATGAACGTACATAATAATAACTCATTTTCATCACATTTGGCTGAACTTAGCTCGGACTGACAAATTTGAGTTCATTAACTGATATCACCATTCCTAATATCCCATTCTGCTTTATTGTCGACAAATCTCCACAGAGCAGAAAACATGATAGCGGGAGCCTGGTAACAGTTTCTTTCCCAATAGCTCGCCCTAAATCTCTCTATTCTCTCCCTCATAAACTGCCAGAGCGCGAATATACCATTATCAATGATCGCTTTTATTCACTTTTTTCAAAGTATTTTCTGTGGAGGCTGAATTGAATATTACTAATGATCATATTGCTGTCGTCCATGAAGAATTTTCACCTCCATCATATCAAGACCCCGTTCGTGTGGAACTATTTGTGAAAATGATAATTAAAAAAACAGGCAGACAGAAAGAAGAGAATTACAGTTTCAATGCAGTGAAAATAAGAGAATGCCCCTGAGAGTGCTAAAATGCAACATGATCAAACACAGAAGATATTTCACGCTACGCATCAGTCACCACATTTCTGAGACAAAGCGCTTGTCGAAGCAGTCCTGAAAGTCATGTCGGATTTAGCAGCCAACACTCGACAGGAGATGCATACGCCAAGTACATTACCTTCTGAAATAGCTTCGCCAATAAGGAGAATTTTGGATTAATTAAAATATATACAGTCCAGTAAGGTGCGAAATTCAATAATGTTACGAAATTGAGTAACAAAATGACCACTTCGACTGTTTCGTTACTGAAACCAATAACAATGCTCTAACCGTGATGATGTTATTGCTGATAATGTTTAATCACTTTCTAATGATTTATTTTGACGATTTTTTTTCAAAATTCTGAAGGTGATTTTATGAGCGGAATATACAATGTTTACGTAATATTTTTGTGATAACCTATCTATATAATATCACGGAACATTATATTTGATATTAACGCTATATAATTGATCCCGTGCGACTTTCAAACTACATCTCTGTTAACCAATCAGACGACTGGCTGGGCGAATAACTTTAAATATACGCCCCTTGTAATTACAAACAGGAGCACGTGAACAGAAAACAGAAACAGTATTCAAATCAGCAATGATGACTTGACATCGTGCGTAAACTTCAAAAGATTTACTACCGCCGAAATGTCTGCTATTATCTAACGGTAGAAATAGATCGACCGTCGGTACGTTGTTTGTCAATCAATGTCAAATTGTTTTTCGTCATTGGCTTATTAGGGAATTTCGTAGAATATAGGCAAAACATTCGCACGAATATTTCATAGCACCACGTCTAGATGGTATTTCCATGATATACCATCTTGGTTTACCTAGATTGAGTTTTCGCACAGCTATACGATTACAAGCGTCTAGTCCGTCATTCATAATCCAGCCGTCGTCCATTAGAGAATATCCGCGTCCATAATCCAAAGACCTATTCCATATTCCATATAACAGTATTAGCACCAAATTCAAAAAGACAATCATAGTATACATAAACACAGGCTTGTTTCCTGCAAGAGAGAAGCGGTCAACAGTTTTCAATGATGCCGGCAAGACATCATGATGTTCCAAAAATATCAAATCCGTATCGCTGATCAGTATTCTTAATCCATAATATTCGTTGTAAAGTCGTCATCTAAAGAATGATGTATCTCAGTCACGCTTTGATTGTGACTGTTCATATGAGTACCATGAGGATCTTGAAGTACATGGGTTCATACGGCCCCTAGCCCCGGGTTAAGCGGAATTAGACACAAGTTACGAAACGTAGCGCCATAGATCTTGCACGCTACGTTCGTATTTTGCTATCAGCATGCAGTATGTATATAAATTTCCGTTTGTCATTACTCGGATTTCTCGATAATTTTGGCTAATTATTCTAATTAAACAAATTCAGGGATGCTCAATTACTTTTTACGTAAGGTTGAATATGTGCAGAATCGTGGGATATCCTTACTTAAGTTTCGAAATCTTTCGTTTGAGATCGAAAAGGTATGGTAAAATTAAAACAAAGAGACTAAAAGGTAATTATAGTTCTTTGACACTATTTTTGATAACTCTCAGAATCAGCTTCAGATCTTTGTTACTATGTTTTCAGCAATTTCGGTTTGTCATTGAAAACAGCCATTTTTGTTACTCGTCATTCATTGGACTGATAAACAAGGAAACTAAAAAATTTAAATGCTTCTGACATATGTATGTGTAATCGTTTGCAAAAACCTTGCTAATACACTTCACTGCTCAGTCAAACCTTGCTGATAAACTTGACTTCCCAGTCAAACCTTGCTAATTACAAGCGTCTAGTCCGTCATTCATAATTCAGCCGTCGTCCATTAGAGAATATCCGCGTCCATAATCCAAAGACCTATTCCATATTCCATATAACAGTATTAGCACCAAGTTCAAAAAGACAACCATAGTATACATAAACATAGGCTTGTTTCCTGCAAGAGAGAAGCGGTCAACAGTTTTCAATGATGCCGGCAAGACATCATGATGTTCCAAAAATATCAAATCCGTATCGCTGATCAGTATTCTTAATCCATAATATTCGTTGTGAAGTCGTCATCTAAAGAATGATGTATCTCAGTCACGCTTTGATTGTGGCTGTTCATATGAGTACCATGAGGATCTCGAAGTACATGGGTTCATACGGCCCCTAGCCCCGGGTTAAGTGGAATTAGACACAAGTTACGAAACGTAGCGTTCGTATTTTGCTATCAGCATGCGATATGTATCGCCAAATTTGAGAAACTTTGAGTGGAGGCGCTTGGTGGAATAGCCCTGTTTTATAAGTTTCTGCAACAATGTTTTGTGACGTTGATTAAAATCGTCACATTTAACACAGGATCTAGCAAATGCTACTAAGCGAGTTATGTATACGCCATATGCAGATCCCACTGGAATATTACTGTCCAGAAAGGGATAGTTTACAATGTCGAAATTGTAATCATCTCTTTTGTCATAAAGTCGACGAGAGAGAATGCCCGCTTCATTTTTATAGAGATAGAGATCTAAATAAGATGTGCCTGTAGGGCTATCTGTAGTTTCCTTCAAATCCAGTGAAGGTGGATATATATCCTTCACTGCGTCATTTATATAGCGATTATCCACAGCGAGAAGATCGTCTATATAGCGTTTGGTGAATGAGAAGGAACGGGCTTTGAATGGATCGGTTTTTGAAAGCGCCTGCATATAGTCATATTCATAAGAGAACAGATATAGGTCAGCCAACAGGGGTGCACAATTAGTACCTATTGGAATACCTATATGTTGCTGATATATTGTGTTGCCAAATTTCACATAGATATTTTTAATGAGAAATTCAAGCAACTCTATAAACAAAGAAACATCCCATGAATGATATCTCTTGAATGTAATAGAGCTAAAGAATGCTTTATGGCTTCCGACATTAATATATCTAGGATCAGTTTCCTTGAACACAGATACTATTAACGAACTTAGACTGTTAATAAGGTCCTGATGAGTGATTGTAGTATAGAGAGTCGAGAAATCCCATGTGGATACATGTCTGTACGGTATGTGACCTTTCTGTGAAGTTTCTGTGAAGTTCTTCCGTAAGACATTTTGAGTTTTTCAATATCCACATACATTCAACGCCAGAGTTCTTAGAAATAGTGGCGCACTACCTTTCCCAAAATGCTTTTACCGCCTGAAGGGCCCTCGTCAATAGGGTTGAAAGAAGCTTGGTGGTGCAGCTTCTAGAACCAGCTATGAATCTAGCTTTGTATGGTGATTTATGCATTTTGGGAGTCCAGTATAGTTTTGGTATGTCGTTATGATTGGTTGGAAGACAAATACCTCTCTCCCTGAGAAACTTTTTGTGATTGTTAAATAAATCTGCCAGAGTAAATGCAGTTTGGGAGTAAGTAGACGTATTTGATGAAGATATGTCTACACTCAATTGTTTAACCAGCACCTGGTAATAGTAATATTTACATATGAATATTATATTATTCGGAGCTTTGTCTGCTGGGACTATGACGAATTTACTCTGGAGATTTGCTAGAACTTCTTGCGAATTGAGGTTTCTCAGTACTTGTTTTGCTTGGGGAAGAGTACTTCTGTCAATATGGCGGATTGTTTCAACGACCTTGCTCTTGGTGAGGTCCAGCCAATCAGCGAGTACTGTAGGTTCAACTTTTTCTCGCCTAGACCAATCAATAACGTACTGTTCCAATGCAGACAGGACTATCTTCTGGTCGGCCTTCAGATTTATTCTTCTTGGCTCTCTATATTTAGGTCCTTTCATCAGGAGTAATTTCAGATCCTTATCACTCACCACATCAAGGTCACCAGTCACAATATGTTTGCATGGTGTATAGATAAAGTTCGACGATTCATAATCACAACTATAGCCTCCTGACGTGTATAAGTTCCAGTCAAACTCCTTGACAGCCTTGGAGTAATTGGATATTTTGGTGGCTATAGATTTAGTATACTTATATGAAATGCAAGGAGGTTCTGTGAACTTAAAATAGTTTGGTACAGCGTTGCGTACCTCTGGATCATTCAGGATTCGAGGTAAATTAATGATGTCCAGTCCTTTATCTAAGTAGTTGAGTTTCAAGAAAAGCCGATCTTGAGATGTTTCGATTATGTTCACTGGACGATACAACCGAAAATACGCTATATCTTGACATACTTTACTGATTTTTGGTGGTATTATATTTCCTGAAGACGCAGATTGTTGTATATTTCTGGCTATTTGATCTAAAGCTCTCAGAGGTAACGCATACAGAACTGTACGTAAGCTATGTATACTGTTGGGTGTGTTAGTTAAACCCACTAAGTAATTTAAAGTGATATGATCGTGAATCATCGAACTATTAAACTTTCGCCAACCATGGCTGCGATGTCTCCGTTGATGGGGTTTAAATAGTTGGGTAATGGTGGATATATTTGAACGGCGGTTTGTAGCATCGTCGAACCCACTGACATTATCATTTAAACCAAACGGAAACACTGACCCAAGTTCCAGCATCCAGAATAATTCCCGCTCTCGGATTTTTCTCTCAAATCCAAAGGGGGAATCCTTAGTAGATGGATAGACGACGTCTATGATCTGAATACTAAAGTTATCCCAGCCATGGTCGGGTCCAGAAAAATGTTTACCTATAAGCAATTGCTTTTTCCTAACGAATTTTCTGTGACCGTTCACCCTAAGATGGAGTCTTTGGGTGGTCTTGCCAACATACTGTGGACCACACTTCTTACAGGAAACTAAATAAATACAGTTTGTAGTAGAACAACTAAGATCAACATACGAGTTAACAGAATATGAGCTACCAGTTAACGCGGAACTAAATGAAGCTGAAGTATTAAAGAGTGGGCATGTGAGACATCCACGATGTCCACACTTAGAAATTTTGAAATTATTACATCTAGAATTCGGTGCTAAACAATCATCAAGCGCAATATTACAAGGTTTGATGTCGTGGCCTTGCTTTGCGGTCAGAAATATATCTATCATTTGGATTGAAAAAGGTCTTAGTGCATTTCGAACTATTAGAGACTCTGCCGAGAAACCTGCACTAAGGTTAGAGGCCCGGCCTCGGGGACAACTTGTCCACCAGCAGAATCCAGGCATACACAGGTTAAAATTACAAGCGTCTAGTCCGTCATTCATAATTCAGCCGTCGTCCATTAGAGAATATCCGCGTCCATAATCCAAAGACCTATTCCATATTCCATATAACAGTATTAGCACCAAGTTCAAAAAGACAATCATAGTATACACACGGCAGTGTGACTATGCGTCACAGGACCTACGAGGTAAGGTAGGCATTAGGACTCCGACAGGCACTGAGTTCTTGGCAATCCCCCCCCCCCTCCCCGCCCCAAGTTGAAATCCTGCCTATATTAAGATGGGCACATGCAGCCCAAGTCAGAATCACCAGAGATTTTCATCAAAAATCCCCAGAAATTTTCGATTAAAACAGTATTGAATATTTTGTTGAAGATTAAAAGTGATGGGATTGAATGAATAGTTTACCAGTTACTGTGCTGATGTGAATCTGTGACCCACCAACACACTCCGTGGCAGTGATTCTGTGACACACCAACACACTCCGTGGCAGTGATTCTGTATCCCTTAATCAAGGAATCAAAATGGATCAAGATTTGAAATGACAAGAAAAATTTAGACATAATTACACATGTAATGTTTTTGTTTAACTTATATCCCAGTGTGATATATAGTCAGTATTCAAGAAGTACAATCAAAGTCACTTTATCTAGTTAAATTCTACCCAAAGAAAATAAATTAAGACCCTTTAAACATGCCGTCAATGCCAGATGTTGAGTTTTATACAGCTGTAGATCAGGGCTCTGGGTGCATATATCATGTTTCCATACACTTGATGCACACAACAGCGGCAAAAACAAAGCCTCCTTGAACAACCTATCTTTATACAGGAAATTCTTAACCCAGAAAATACCATTCTCTCTCAAAAGAAAACAATTTACGCCAGGAATGCCTTATTTATTAAGCTAATTTTGTTAGGTAGGGGCCTACTTAGATTCAATAATTGTCATGAAATTTCTTTGGTTATATCTTAATTGCAACTATGTTTGTTCCTCAAACCTGACAAGCTTGAGCTATGTATATGTATAACACACTTTCATTTGAGAGTCCAGACATTCCACCATTCATGTGAACAAATTGTACTAAACATGGAATAATTAAATTCACACTACCCATTTCTACAGTATCAGTACTATGTTACTATCTGTAGCAGTTGAAACCCAGTAAAACTTAAACAATTAAAACCAGTAAAGAAATTTGTCTGTTGAATAACAGAAAATATGGTATGGAGATTTGAATGAGTAAACTACTAAACAACTTACATGATACCAACAAAATGTCCCAACACAAGCTGATAAATTCCTTGGGTGGCTTTGTTTCACCCTCAGTAAACTTTTATTATTGTTGCTCACAGGCTAATCTGAAGGATGATACCAGATCTTTCTATGTTCTGCTGGGTTATTGCACCAGGCTGACTTAATTGGTTGATGTAGGATATTTCACCATCAGTGGCAATTTGACCTAAGTTTGAAGCCTGCATGATTTGGTCTGTGATGACATGTTTGGATGTGAAATAGGATACACGTTAAAGGCCACAGTTTACATATATCTATAACAATATACTGAATTGTGTGTATTAAGAATGGCAAGTTGGTAATAGCAGTGTAGATAAATGCACTAACAAATGATGGAAAATTAGCATTTCCTATTTCATTATCCCATCACGTTTTGTACTGTGTTATATATACAGTGAAACATACAGCCGAGGGTTCCCAATGGGCATGACAGTACACTCGCTGAGCTATCAATAAATAATAAAAAAATAATTATAAATGAAATTTTCATCAGAATTCGGTCAGCTCAGAACTTGCTGGTAACAATGCCCTAATGCACGTTCATGCCAAAAATCAAGGTTCTAATGTCAATGGTTCTCCTTATTTTGCCGACGAAAGGACTCGGATGGACTGACTGACTGCCTGACTGACTCACTCATTACCGGACAATTTGCGACCTGTAGCCTACTTCGTAGGAATAAACATAGGCTTGACAAATGGCAACACTTGACTGCCCAATCAAACCTTGCTGGTACACTCGACTTCTCAGTCAAACCTTGCTAATACACTCGACTCCCCAGTCAAGCTTTACTGATATACTTGACTTCTCAGTCAAAGAAGAAGTGCATGTTATATTTGGTGTTAACTAGCGGAATGGCAAACATCGTTCATTGATTCATATGCAAATTCTGTTCAAGACAAACCCAGAATCGACGTAATGTTGTCAAGGCTAACAACTCTTAAGTCGATTTATTAGAAGGGCTTTTGAAGTTGTGATGTTACCCTTGAAGTAGAAAGCTATAGATCTGAGACGGAACTGAATACTGAACAATGAACCGTTAAATCAACATGTTCGTGTGTGAAATGATCGGCGTCAGTTCTCGATCATATTAAGCTGCTGACAAATTCCCGGGGATTAATGTCTAGTCTGTTTAATTAGATCCATGGTTGGTAACGTTAGCAAACTCTTGTTTATGACCAGACTACTACCATCAACCCTGTAACAGCTTCTCTCGATTATGGCACAAATACAGTGCACGGTGATTTACAGGACGGAACATTCAATCTGCGGTTATGAGATAACATGGCACGATGGTAGGAAATATCCCAACGGACTTGACAAAATTTTACATGCCCCCAGGACGATAGGCGGACTGCATTTTACGCGAATACATCCAAAGGATCACGGTCGATTCATGTGATGTTCTGTTTCTCATCCACGCTTGTTTTGTTTCTTCATGTGAACACCTTATCCAGAAAAAACACGAACCCACTATCACCGACTTAAGGGGGATTGGATACAAATATCATGAGGTAATGAGGTAATAGCTATGTAATTGGGGACTTGTGTGATCATGGAATCAATGATCGTGGACGGCAATTTATTATTCAGATCACCCATCTGTAAGGCCCGACGACGTTTATTCCCCATCTTGTTAACATATATGTCAAAATGACCATGAGCAGAGAGTGAAACCTGGCGGTCAATGACCATGAGCATAGAGTGAACCTGGCGGTCAATGACCATGAGCAGAGCGTGAAGCTTGCGGTCAATGACCATGAGCACCGATTGAACCTGGCGATCAATGGCCATGAGCAGAGCGTGAAGCTGGCGGTGACCATGAACAGAGAGTGAACCTGGCAGTCAATGACCATGAGCAGAGAGTGAACCTGGTGGTCAATGACCATGAGCCGAGAGTGAACCTGGCAGTCAATGACCATGAGCAGGGAGTGAACCTGGCAGACAATGACCATGAGCAGAGAGTGAACCTGGTGGTCAATGACCTGGCAGTCAATGACCATGAGCAGAGAGTGAACCTGGCGGTCAATGACCATGAGCAGAGAGTGAACCTGGTGGTCAATGACCATGAGCAGAGCGTGAAGCTGGCGGTCAATGACCATGAGCAGAGAGTGAACCTGGCGGTCAATGACCATGAGCAGAGAGTCAACCTGGCATTCAATGACCATGAGCAGAGAGTCAACCTGGCGGGCAATGATCATGAGCAGGAGTGAACCTGGCGGTCAATGACCATGAGCAGAGAGTGAACCTGGCGGGCAATGACCATGAGCAGAGAGTGAACCTGGCGGTCAATGACCATGAGCAGAGAGTGAACTTGGCGGTGAGTGACCATGAACAGAGAGTGAATCTGGCGGTCAATGACCATGAGCAGAGAGTGAACCTGGCGGTCAGTGACCGTGAGCAGAGAGTGAACCTGGCGGGCAATGAGCATGAGTAGAGAGCCAACCTGGCAGTCAGTGACCATGAGCAGAGAGTGAACCTGGCGGCCAATGACCATGAGCAGAGAGTGAACCTGGTGGTCAATGACCATAAGCAGAGAGTCAACCTGGCGGTCAATGACCATGAGCAGAGAGTGAACCTGGCGGCCAATGACTATGAGCAGAGAGTGAACCTGGCGGTCAATGACCATGAGCAGAGAGTGAACCTGGCAGTCAATGACCATGAGCATAGAGTGAACCTGGCGGGCAATGACCATGAGCAGAGAGTGAACCTGGCGGTCAATGACCATGAGCAGAGAGTGAACCTGGCGGTCAGTGACCATGAACAGAGAGTGAACCTGGCGGTCAATGACTATGAGCAGAGAGTGAACCTGGCGGTCAATGAACATGAACAGAGAGTGAACCTGGCGGTCAATGACCATGAGCAGAGAGTGAACCTGGCGGCCAATGACCATGAGCAAAGAGTGAACCTGGCGGTCAATGACCATGAGCAGAGAGTGAACCTGGTGGTCAATGACCATGAGCAGAGAGTCAACCTGGCGGTCAATGGCCATGAGCAGAGAGTCAACCTGGAGGTCAAGGTCAACGATTGGCCACCAGCAGTACCGATATACCCCTGATCGTTATTGGAGATGTTTTTGCACGTTAAATATACGTGTTCAGTAGGCCTGCATGCACAAAGTAAAGAAACACACGCGACTGGAGTACCACTCAGGCGATTACACAATATATCAGCATCATCAAAATTATACGGGAACAGATTTAAATATTAATCTGTCACTTTGATTTCATACGAGGTCCAACGAAGAGATAAATGGCAAATGCGTATTCTCACTTACTAATGAGGCTTGATCTCACATAACCAACCGTGTAACCTTAAAATGCATAGGAAGATTCATCGTTATTTCGCACTGATGAAAACGTTTGATGAATGTATCTTTAATGTATCTTCTTCCTATGATATATCGCTTGAAGATTTAAATGTGATGTGAAATTTCAAAATTTGACGTATATCCACCCGATATAGGATATACGTTACTGAAAAAGGTGTTAAATACGTTAAGATAATGTTTTTATCAGCTCCAGAAAACTAATTCCAGTAGGGAAGCATAAATATTTACAGAATACGTAGATGTCTTTATTTTTGTGCAACCAGCTGTAAGCCTACCGTCCAACACTGCTGCTTGAAAACAAGTCTAGGTTAAATATGACGTGAGTTATCTCCCCTTATTCTGGCAATGACTTTCTAACATGATCTGTCCTCTTTTACCTTGTCAGAACTGATGTTTTTTCCAGCAAAGAATGTTTTTTTTATCGAAACGCAATTTGGAAGTGTGGACAATCAAAAAACGAAGTGCTAGTAGTACTAATTGCGCTTTTTTCATTTTTTCGTGTTTTTTTTTTTGAGAATCGATATCGCACTCCATTCAGGCAAAACAGCCAATCTAATGCTTTAATGTAATTTCGAATGGTAGATGCACGGAGACTGGGAATTTCGATGCGATGTAATAGGATGAAGTTTCGTAGGCAATAAAGTATGCTATCGGAGCAGTAATTACAATTTGAGCAATTTGCAATCACCACGTTCTCGTGAAACAAGCTTGTACAAATTTGCTTTTTTTTATTTTGAAGAAATATATAGAAACCAGTTCCTAGATTATGCTTTTGGTAGTTTGAACCAATGGTACTTACGGGTACTTACTGATTAAATATCATCAGGAATTTTCATACTATCCTAATTGACGAGGAAACTAAATCTGGACTCAATAAACCTTGTCGCCGGATTGAATACAGATATATACATATTGAGGTCAGGACTAGAGATAGCAAATAACAGTAACAACACAGTGTATGAAGTATTTTATCGGCTACATAGCTACATATTTCTAGAAGATCAATTAAAATTTGCTACAAATCGTTACCCATTCAATGAAAACTGAACAAATGGGACAGTTGTCCTTACCCTGGGTCTTGTGCAACTCAAAAGCAATGATTGAAATTCACAGCACCATTTTTTCCTCTGGGGATGATCGTTTTCATGTATAGTAGCTAGTATGTGAATTGCTAAGATTTTATTTCCGCTTTGAATTTTCTTTTCATGTTCTGGAGGCTGTCACACGACACGTATATGGTCATCTGCCCCTGATGACTCATAATGAGACAGTGGGAAAGATATACCACATGATACAGTATAAAAAATTGACATTAATGAGAACCGAGTTAATTTGATTTACCCTTCTGTTCAACAGATATATGGGGTGCGTAGTAAACATGTGAAATATTATTGTTTAATTAATAAAAATATATACATATAACTTCTTAGTGGGTGCATAAACATAAGTAAATAAACATGAGCAAATGTATATTTTAGTCAACATGTCAGGAACATACACTAATATATAGATTCAGCTACCATCCTGGATTATAGTGATACACGTCTGCTTCCAGATCAGTTAAACGCAACATTAAAAGGATGGCGGAAAACGATGCCGGCTTACTGACAAAGAGCTCATATGACCCCACATAGAAATATACGGGCTGCATGTTTCTATAAACATTACAGAACGTCTTGATACTGAATGTCGGATCGGACACCTTTAATATGATTATTGGATAGGTCAGACTTTGAATATATCTCTCTGTTCTCAGGTCGTAGTCTTTGAACTTACCAACCCATTGGAGGAATGGGCTCTCTTTTTAACATCAGAATACTTTATATTAATCTCGCACATGTAGTTGTAAAAACACAAGATATTTCGATTGATATCACAAACTCTAGCTTCCGTGAGAAATATTCGGAAAGAAACGATTAACAAACCAACAAGACAACAAGGTATTTTCTGTCAATGATATAGAAATTACAATATAGTATCTAGAAGCACTGAAATCTTTCTATACCAAATAAGCCTCTCAACTAAAGCGATAATTTCAGACGATCGTCCAAACATGTTATATAATTGATTATACGAACGTTGCGGTACAATATGCTCCAATCGATTTTCGGAAGAAGAAATATATGCTGTGACCGTGGATCTGCTCGTTAATCAAGTCAAAGTGATATAGATCGTATGTTTCTTACTTTGATCGTTATAGATGAAAATGGAAATTCTTTCATATGAAGTATCACGCTTCAGATGGATTATAATGGCAATATATCATAAATAGCAAAAATTCATTGACAACTTGTCCACAGAGGAAACATATACTATGTGCTGATCACCCTCCTTTTCGTTATTTAAGTCGACTAAACAAACCAGCTGACTATGGCCAACTCGTACCAGTTTATCACTTGACATTATTGTGGCTATTGCGGAAAATTTCAACGAAAAAAAACCTATAATTTATTATTCCGAAGGTCACTCCTTTATAGTTAAAGTTGGCAAGCAATGTAGCTGTATTCTGTCGCCAGCTAATGTCACACTGTGAAATTCATTTAATATTTGTACTTCCTTGCACATATATGGAACTAGGTTTTCTTTTACGTATGTATGCCCGTAGACGATGACACATCATCAGATGAACACGAGATGATGTCGCGATGAATGGTTCAGGAGACACTTACGATGCGTTTATGTGTCGGGCCATCTTCCAAAAAACATTGGTGAAGCAAGTTGACTGAACAAAGTGACCTCAAGGAGGTTCGTTATCTTTGGGTTAGCCCGATGATTCTAACAAAGCGGACATGTAGAAGCAAATTGGTATTTATATCAACCGAAATTAAATCAGGGAGTGACTATTTCCATCAAAACTCAACAACAGTCTCCATTGTAAGCTATCTGACAGTAAAATTCAAATCTGCACTTGATGTTCAGTCTGCCTACACTATGGATTGGAGGTTTTCTCGAATCTTTTAACTTTATCATGCAATTTTAGTACTAATCCCTATTGGCAGAAATCGGCATGGTGAAGGGCCCCTTCATTTTCTGTGACTACATGTGGTAAGAATATGAGCACAGAAATTGAATGTTCACCGTGTTATTAGGTCTATTAGTCTGGAGTCGGGAGTGATATTCGATGGTCTTCATTGCTGATGTTGACCTTGATCTTTCAAGTTATAAGCCTTTATAAGTGAAAAATGCTTTAATGAATATTGACCAAACGGTTGAGAATATGTAGTAGAGATATTTCCAATAGAATGATACCATAAAATAAGTAGGGCAGACAAGCACTTTTCGGGTTCTCTCCCCTGTTGCTCATTTCCTTGTGGCCCATGTACAGTCATCATTAACCCTATCTGGCCTGGGCGATTTGATGTGTACCGCAGCCTGGGAAGGGGGCGAAAAGTGCCCCCTATATATGTTCTTTACCACTGAGGCTAGAGCGCTGAAACTTACCACACAGTATCTTTGGTTCAAGCTCTACCGGGAAATGTAAAAAAACCCAAGATGGCCGCCATGATGACGTCACAGTGATGTCATCTTCTCGGAAGCCATTTTTCGACCTTTTTGGGGTCGATTTTTCGAAATTTTCATTTTTCCGATTTTTCTCTCGAAAAAATTCAAATAAAATATAGAATAATTGGTTTTGCATAAATAAATTACTTTCAAGGCCTCTTAAGCAAGAAAAATGTGAAGAAATGGAGCGAAAAGATTGAAAAACACGACTTTCGCGGATACCACATGGCCGCCATTTTGAATTTACCCATGATCCTCTGTCCAGGGGTATATGAAAATAGGGTCAAAATGACCCCAATAAGATAAGCTTAAAAGTCACCAAGTTTCAGCCTCCTCGGTTTTGTCGTTTCGGAGCAGCAGAGAAAAGTTCACTAGGGGAGGCACTTTCCGCCTCCCCCCCGCCCAGGCCAGGTAGGGTTAAAGAACATATCTGAAAGAAAGTTGAGGATTTGTAAATTGGAGCGATATGCAAGAGGTGGGAAAAATTGACGACGTCTGGCGACTAAAAAGCAACCATATGCCTCCAAGTCTTATACATGGTCATGCTGTAGTTATATTTTCAAATTGTTAGGTTCCAAGAAAAAGTATTTATCTCCCCTTTAATCTTTTTCAACACCCGATATTTCATAAGGAAATAAGCTACGGCGTTGATTTTCCTACCATTAATTGACACTTTAATGACCGACACGAATGTGGTCTTAAATTTGACCTGTGCCTTTCAGCAGCGTCTCTATATGAGTGCAAAGTTTGGTGTCAACTCTTGAACGGATGATGCGATCAGACCGAGAATAAGGTCATGTGACTTACAAGACGTCACCAGGTCATCACTTTTGTCAGAACTCCGCTTTGACCTTGACCTTTGAAGTGGTAAGCAAATATCGAAAATACGGCTTCCATTTACAGAAAAATAACACACTGACACGCAAGAAACAATGACACAAGAGTATCCTAATATCGGCTTTCTTTTGGCGCTAATTATAAAACGATCCAATATAAACTTGACCTTGAATATCACACAATGTAAAAAGAGTTAAAACTACAAACTTGTTTTTTGAGATATGGCCACTACAGGGTCATAACTCGAAAACTGTTGGGAATTCTAGGTTGAAATTGGCACACAAATGTAGGTGAATACGTTATACCTATAATGTGACCTACCTAGATGGCGGTACCAATCCACTCGTATCATATAATAAGGTCACTCAGAATTGTTATTAATACCCAACGGTGTCTGTAACACGTACATACATGCACAAAACTATCAATTTATTTAGAAACAAACCAAACCGCTTACATTAGCGTCATTGAAACGAATAACCAAGGTTTCATCCCTTATGTATACATAATGAATTTTATTACCTCACGCTTTCTACGTCTGCATTCGTTTACATCTCATCACAACTAAATGATACGTTTGGGGGAAGTCATGGAAAGACCGTGTCATTCTACCAACAATGTCTAGTTGACCGTGTCATTCTACCAACAATGTCTAGTTTTGTTAAAGATTGTATATTAAGTGCACATTGATTGATCGAAGCCTAAAATTCCACGGAAGTCTATGTTATTTCTTACTGGTTTATTTGAATAAAGTGCCGTTAAATGATCATATTTTTTGGAGATGTTCTTCTTTCAAGTGTACCATTATATCAACATAAAACTGTTACTTGGGCAGTTTTACCATCAACGTTTTACATGTAAAAGGTAACGAATAAAAAAGTTATATCAATTTTCCATTTGATTGGACTCTATGTATAAAACGAATGCTGATAAAATTTAGATGGAACATATTTTAAACATACTTTCTTATACGTTGTGCTATTCGATTTTATGTCTTTCATTTGTGTTAGAAGCTACACTGTATTAGCCTCACTTTCTACACTAGAAAGCTAAACGCATGTGCTCATATGATGAGCAGGGACTACTTTCACCAGCTGAAGAAACTACATCTGGCATCATGCTGATAATCCACAGCAGTCTATAGACAAACGTGTGTAATTAAACATAACGCTCCTTTATGTAACAGATCCCTCTGCTTCAGTTGGACGAATGGTCAAAACTTTGAAGGAAGCTAGACCTTCATGTTGTATATTTCAAATCTTGATAGCTCCATAAATATTCGTCTAATAGTTAGCAGTATATTTCCTTCAAATGGGTTCCCAAGTATTTCTCTAATGTATCTCACCAACAATTAGACGTGCTTAGATGAACAGTAAGTATCATAAGTATATGGAAATATTAAATTTCGTTGTATTTATACAACGCTCAGCTCCAGTGATCCTACACGCTACGGTTGTATATTTGTTATCATCGTTTGATATGTATCAGCAATTTCAGATATTTCGAGTAAAGGATTGTCTTGTTGAGCTAATTTTTTTTTCATATATATTTTTATTTCCAGACAGCTGTCAAAAGGAACAATAATAAACAGCAAAAAACATGGATTATACTCGGCTTGGTGTGTCACAAATCAATGATACAATCGCCTGAGATTAACAGTGATTCTATTACAGTAGTCTCAACAATTTGGCGATGTATTCTCACACCAAGTGTCTACCACAAAAAACATAAATGTGTTGCCATGCAGCAAAAATAAATAACAGTAAACCAATGCTCCACAGCATATCTGAAACTTTTTTCTGTCAGATTTCTGTTCATTTACTACATATATAAATGGGTACTGGGTTATATTGTTCAACGTCTAGGTGGTGTATTGTACATATACATGATCTTATTCTACTAGACATTTAAGATTTTCCCATCGTTTTGTAAATTTATCCCACTCGCAGCTTGAAGAGAAGATTGCCTTCTCAGCACAGTAATATGAATTTAATACTCTCCTAAACCCGATAAGGTTTGGAAAAGTTCCTCTTGTTCTATTTTGATATATATAAAGTTTAGCTAAAATAAGTACTGTATTTAGTGCTTTCTCGTTTGAATATATATGTCCGAATAACACAATCACGTATCTGGAACTAAAAGAATATTTTGTTTCGGATGCGCACCAATCAAAGAAATCTTTCCAAAACCTGTTTGTATACGGACAACAAAAACAGGTGTTCTATTGTTTCATCTTCTGTTTTACAAAATGTACACAGAGGAGACGGAATAGAATTTATCTTGAATAAGAAAGTATTCGTGGTCAAAATCCTATGGATTAGTTTGTATTGTAACCATCTTAAACGAGTATCTGTGGTACTTTTGAATGAAAGATTGTATATTTTCTCCAAGTTTGTATATCATAATCAAATGTTGTTTTCCATTTGTCTTCTGCTGTAGGGGTGGCATATTTTTCTTCTACAAACTGCGAATAGAACGGTTCACAACCCTTTGAGAAACTCAAAAAAGTTTTAATATGAAATGGGATCATCGGTGTTTGACATTTTATGGGTATGCAACTTCTATCTAAAGAGAACTTTACTGCATTGACAACACCTTGATATGTCAAGAAATTGACTTCTAGATTATACAATTGTTTAAAAGATATTATATCCATCCATTGTCCATTATTATCCAGTAGATCATTTATTATCCGCACTCCTTTACTATACCAAGTTTTATAGAATATAGTTTTCGAATCGATACGTATTTTATCATTAAACCATATACATTGCGACACTGTATCTTCCAATGTTTTGGGATTTGTAATATTCATATAAGATGACCAGGCTTGAACAACATCTCTCCAAAAAGGGTTGTGCACTGATTTACATACGGTACGAAGTTTTTCGGGGCCACATTCCTCCAGCGAGGTTGAGCAGGGTACTTGAAAATCGACCAAAGGTCTCAACTTGTTATTTCTAGACACTAAGCGCCGAAAAATACTTATTTTTAAAGATTTGATGAATGCATCAATATCTGTAAGTTTTACACCCCCTTTATTGTATTTCTGTACAATTTGTGTTCTTTTTATTTTATCGACAGATCCTCCTCAAATAAATCTGTAGAAGATAGATTTGATATCTTTCATGAAGCTCTCTGGTGGATTTGGTAAAGTAAGAAATAGATTATTCAACTTAGGTATGATAATACTTTTCAAGACAGTCACTCTACCTAGGACCGTGAGCGATCGTTTTTGCCAATGCCCAATGCATGTTTTAATTTCTTTTAATTTTTCATTAAGATTTAGCGGTAAAATCTCTTCCAAGTTGGTTGAGAATGTGACCCCGAGCAGCTTAAAGGTTTCATTTCCCCAACAAAAGGAATGTTGTGTGCAAAATTTCATTTTACATTTCTTCTTACTGCCAAACCACACCACCTGAGACTTTTTGTAATTAATATGTAGACCCGACATCTCACCGAAGACTGATAGGTCAGACAACACCGATGAAAGAGAAGACTCTGAGCGTTGTGTAGTCCGCAAACAGACTGATCTTGTATTCCGTATCACCTATTGTAATGCCTTTTATACCGTCATTATTTCTGATCATTAAAGAAAGTATTTCAGCACATAGCACAAACAGATATGGCGAAAGAGGATCACCTTGACGACAGCCTCGTTTTACCTCGAAAAACGGGGAGAGGAACCCACATAGAAGCACAGAAGATGAAATGTCTTTATAGAAAGTATTAATCCATCTTTCAATAGTTTGGCCAAAATTAAATAGCTCTAAGACTTTGTTAATAACGTTCCATGATATTGTATCAAAGGCTTTTTCGAAGTCAATTATAAACAGCATACCGGGAAGATTTTTTGCCTCGTCTATGTTCAGTATATCATACACTAGCCTTATGTTATCCCCAATAAAACGACCTTTAATAAAACCAGTTTGCTCTTCACTAATTAGGCCCCCCAGGTTTACCTTAATTCTTTCTGCTATACATGATGAGGCAATTTCATACTGAACGTTTAATAGTGTGATTGGCCGCCAATTTGCCAAAAATTCTCTGGGTGTATTCCCTTTTAGCAGGCAGGTTATGATTCCTTGTATTTGCGTTATCGACATCGTTCCACCTTCAAATCCGAAGTTTATACTCTTTATAAGGTAAGTACCAAGATCCCTCCAAAAGAATTTGAAAAACTCGGCGGTGAACCCGTCCGATCCTGGAGATTTATTCTGTTTGAGACGTTTAAGGGCCGCCAATACTTCCTCATATGTGACTGGACCCTCAATTGACTGCTTCGCTTCTTCTGTTAGCGTACTGAAGGTGCCCAAATTTAAATCGGGTAATTAGTTAATCGACTACAATAGAGATTTTTATAGAAGTTTCCTACTGCTTTAAGTATTTCCTTTTGGTCTGTTATATTTCTGTTTTCATCTTGGATTTTTGGAATGGTTTTGTTTATATAATTTCTTTTTTCTAGCGAGCAGAAGTATTTTGATGGTTTCTCACCATCTTCTATCCATTTTGCTCTAGATCGAACCATAATGCCCTCCATTTTTGTTCTCCTTAAAACTTCTAGTTCTTTTTGGGCATCAGTCAATAATTGCAACTTTTCTGCTGACCCATCTATGTTCACAATAGTTTCTAATTTGGAAATTCTTTCTTCAATTTCACTTTCCTGTACTTCAGCTACTGTTTTTCTTCTACTAGAATATTCTACTGTTTTCCCCCGTATTTCCACCAATAGAGTACCAAAAAAGAGCTGATCATTTACAGAGTCCTGAACAGAATTATATTGTTCGAAAGTGCTGGTAATTACTTGCTTAATTTCTTTAATATAATCTATGTCTTTTAACAGCGAGTTATTAAATTTCCATAGTCCGCGTCCACGTTCCAAGTCGTTAAATCTACATTCGAGAATGACGACAGAATGGTCGGTTTTATAGCCAGAAATAGTTCGATGATTGACGACAAAGTTGAAAAATTCTTCATTTATTAAGAAAAAGTCAAGGCGTGCCTGTTTAAAAGGTCTTTTTTGTCTCCATGTAAACGTTCTTGCATCGTCATGGATATATCGAAATATATCAGATAAATTATCGGATTCGATCATGTCAAGCACTACATTTCTTGCGTTAGGGTGGTTTACGTGAAGATGGATCTAACACTAGGTTCCAGTCTCCACAGACGACACAAAACTCATTAGCGAAAGAATGAATACATTCCTTCACGGTGTTAAAAAAAGTTGGACTGTCCGTGTTCGGATCGTATATATTAACAAGTGTCATCCTCTGTTTGCCTATTAATAAATCAAGAGCTAAGAAATTTCCTTCTACATCTCTTTCTTCTTTCATTACTTTAAACTCAATATTATCAGCGAATAATATTGCCACACCTCTTGATTGGCTGTTGTTAGAACTAAAATAACATTCTTTATTTCCCCATTCTAGTTTGAAGGGATTATCAAATTTAGCTTTTTTTGTTAGTATTTTAGTATCCATGTGTATGATAATGGCTGTCTTCTCCGACTGGGCATTGTCTCGCACAGAAGTCTCTTAACCAGGTTTCTCGTCTAAAGCAATGTGTTAACCAGCCTTGTATCAGATATCCATTTTAGGCTTCAATGTTCGCTGATGGCGAAAAACTTGATATCCAAGATGGTGTACTAACAGGGATTTGTAACCATAAAAAAGCTCGCCAAGGAACGTATCTAGTCCATCTATCACCTAATCATACTCAACTGACTCAACTGAGTCCACTGTGCCGCGAGTTGTCGAAGGTTGAGCCAGGGTCGGCCTCTTTTTAGAATGCTATTGTCTACGAGGTCATACTGTGTTACTGTTTGATCATACGATTAGCAATGGAACTGCTGATGTTTGTAGAGGTCTGGAAGAGCTCCCCAAGGGAGGGAGCTCCCCTACCCGCCGTTTAGGCCCGTACCATTTGAACTTGGTTTCTTCTCCGTTCTTCAGGAGCAGCTTCTCTAAGTAAGTTTGGATAGGGAACTTATACCAAAGATGAATGACAGCCATTTTGGTGTCCATTTTCTGAAACCAACGCATTCTATCAGTGGTAGGTGGTGTGGCTGCATGATAAACTGTAGATGCAGCAAGGTTAACCCACATTGTGCTGGAATTTCTCTCTCAAATATGACTAATTTTATATATTGCAGGTATCAACTACGTGAATGAGTGTTTACTGATGCCAAAAAAATCATTTTAAGTCACCCAAAATTAGATTGTTGTCTATCGATTCACCTAAGTCACATAACCGTCGAAATAAGCGATTTAAAAAAAAATGGCCGCTATCTTAAAATTCATCCGTTCTAGTGCAGCAAAAGTGTGCTGATCAACTTCCTTGGGTACGCAAATGTGGGGATAGCCGTTTAAATTAACCTTTTATGTGTCTTAGAAGTTCTGATTTGCGAATTTGATGGTTTCTAATGGGGGCCATTTTGAAATCCAAGATGGCGGCCAACTACGGATTTTCAAGCCGGACTCCCCCTCTAAAAATGAATAATATGTGTTTCTCTGTCACTGTGCAAAGTTTCATGCTTTTATCACAAAGTGCACAATCGACCCATTTTTTGTTACATATCTGCCGGACTATAAGGTTTAACGTCGCGTTCAGCAATATTTCACCTATATGGCGACGACCAAACAAAATTGTAAGTATCCCAACAAAAAGAAGTCAACACCCAAGCAATCCAGAGGTGATCAACACAACACACCAAAAACATACATTACCTACATTAAAACTTATACAACAAAGCGATTTCTCTCAAATAACATGAAATACAGCAATGACAAGCAATGACACGGACGACATTCTTTGTATGTGGTCGAACTACATGATGCCAAACAGATTCTGACGTTTATGTAGAGGTGAATTCTACAGTTCTCCTAACTGTAAATGCTAGTCTAATGCTATTTAGGAACTAAGACTTCAATCTGGGTCCCGATGAGTGATAGTTAACAGGATACAGAACGTCGAGAAATCCCAGGTGTGATTTCACGAAAAGTTCTTCCGTAAGACGTTTTGAGTTTGGAAAATATCTACATGCATCCGCGTTTTCTAAATAGCAGCACAGTATTCACCTCACAATGGATTACTTCTAGCAGAGCTCTTTTGAATGAAATATCAAATTTGATATAACAATTCAAGGACCCAGCTATAAATCTATCTTTTCATGGTGCTTCAATACACTTTGGACGTCCAATGGCGAATGTCTTTCAAATTCGACTTTTTCTCGTCTAAAGAAATAGCTAATTTCGCTTTTATTTGGAACCTGGATAAAATAATCACAAGAGGATGTATAACATCACCATTACGTAGATAACGTTAAATATATAAGAGTATAGCTCTGACCTGTCAAGACATTGTCAAGTTTCGACCGAAAGGGCCCCCAGGTGTCGAAACTTAAAGAATAACATCGACTGCTTCAGCGTAACAAAAATACTCGCAGAATGTTGGAGGAGAATATCGTGTTTCTTTTCTTGTTAAATGCACACGAAAAAAGGTAACATGTATCTCGTAATCGTTTTGCAGCTGTCTCGATGGTGGACAGTTTAGGAGTTATTGATTTTTAACTACCTGATCAAATTCCTTCACGAAGAGTTTGACGTGTTTGTTGTGCTGTTTTGTATGTACTGATATACGCCTCAAAAATAACTCGTTACATTGAGTAATTTTTATAAAATATTCTTTCCACAGACGGTATCAGATGGCGTCGGATACATTGTACGGCTTTAGTCGAGAATTTGTATCGTTTGTGTGCCTGGCTTGCTGTAACAATATTATTGAGTGATGAGAGTGAATGATTTCGTTCGTCTATAAATGGAGCGAAAAATTGAATACGAGGTTCGAAGGCAGGAATGAAGAGTAGAAACAATTATAGAACCAGTGCAGTTTGCTCATTCGACGCATGGCCATTCACCCTGGTCGGAACAACCGGTTGATCTGACGATAGATATACGGTAACTGGCTCAAGTTTACATCTGCGGAATATTTTTACATTGACCAAGAATATATAAAACTATATACTTGTGGTTGAGGCTGCTCACGAAAGTTTGAAAATCAGAGATGGCAAGTCAAAATGCTAGGGGTGGACACAAAAGGCAAACTCTTAGCAGACATATTCCACTTAGTTTATTTTAGGTAACGCCGCAGTCCACTTCAATTTTCAAACTCTGATTCCGAATATTGTTGTTTCCTTCGGATTGAGATCAACTGAGAGATGTTGATTAGGGGTTAGCATTCTATGATCTAAGGAGCGATGCCGGCGTATCCGTAAAGCAGTCACATGGCCCCAGGGGTCACATGGCCTCAGAGATCGATATGCTGACTGCATTCTACCTAAAGCCCGGTGCACACGAGAGGTATCCCATGAGCTAACGGCCTCAATTGCCTGTTGTTTCAAGAACTAGCTCTCGTGTGGTTTCAGCGCGCACGGTGAGCAAAAGGTTCACCGAATTGATTTCAGTTCCCTCGGAACACCTTCTGCAAGATCATGTGATCTTTCATGTAACCGGGCTCGCGTAAAAATTGTCATTTTGAGCAGTCGTATATAAAGATCACGTGAATATATAAGATGCGTTTAAATGGCCAGTCTAATAAAACGGCTGAGCTGTTAGCTTACGTTCTCCGCACACGGTGAGGATTTCGCTTGATATATTTCTCCAGGGCATAACATAAACATAACCAAAAACTGTCCGCACACGAGAGCTATCCCCTGAGCCAACAGGAAGTTGAGGCCGTTAGCACAGGGGTTAGCTCTCGTGTGTGCAGGGCTTTGAGAATGGCTCAGAAATGAGCTCATGGAGATTATTGTTAAACGGTGTTCCTCAGGGGTTGGCTCTTGAACTTGCCCTTTTTAATATTTTCCTGAATGATTTTGTTGATGTTTCAGAGCATACACTTTTAACTGATTATGTAGCTGAAGGGTACAAGAGCGAGCAATTCGTGTGGTATTTAATGATAGCACAGCGTCATATGAATCACTTTTAGATCGAGCTAAATTACCAGCTGTCATCACGCGCTGGAAGAGATTTCTTTTAGTCGACGTCTACAATCGTTTATGCAGCATACGACCTTCGCTGTGTGAAGAACATGAAACAGCCAAAATGTAAAACAACTAAGTATAGTATAAACTCTATAGCTTACCGGGTTCTGCAATGTAGAACGAATTACCCAACAATGATAGCCCTACCTGACCTGGCCGGGAGGGGGCTTTCCTCCACTCCCCAGGTAAATCGCCCAGGCCAGATACGGTTAAGCAATATTCTTGTCTCAACTCTTTTTTTTTAACCTTTTGACACACTACGAAACTGATATGTGATGGTTTTACTAAATGGATTTTAAGCAATTGTATATTATATCCAATTGTTTCTGTTTATATATATGCTATTTGTTGGTTAATATGTATTTTTATGTCGATAATAATAGCGCTCAGTGAGCTAATGTTTGTGAACAATACAAAAGGATAAAGAGATCTTCTGTATCTCAGCCAAGCTTCTGTTCTCGATGTATATGTGGACACCTTGACTGGCCCAATAACACGGCCCCTGGAGTCCACTCTTTCTCAATCAATCGATGGCATAGTTTTTGTCTTCATTTTAATCACTGCTACCATGTTGAATAATCAAATGGCGATAATATGCAATGTTGGCGGGAACAATGGACCGGCATAATCTGACTAGAATTCCTACGATCCCAAGGCTGATATTCACTTTAAAACTAACTCATTAACACTGAATCCTATATTTTTTAATTAAGATATTCCGAACCTTCAGTCTTTTCCAGGCGTTATGGTGAGTATGTATCGAGCCACGGTTTTATTGTAGATATACTTATAGATATAGGTTGGATGACGTGTCCCTAGCGCAGGCTCAAGCAGAGTTAGACACATAGATGGAAGAGCTGTGATCATGTAATAGACCTGTATATCTATCTACCAGATGAGTGAATTACAAGTGTCTAGTCCGTCATTCATAATTCAGCCGTCGTCAATTAAAGAATATCCGCGTCTATAATCCAAAGACCTATTCCATATTCCATATAACAGTATTAGCACCAAATTTAAAAAGACAATCATAGTATACATAAACATAGGCTAGTTTCCTGCAAGAGAGAAGCGGTCAACAGTTTTCAATGATTCCGACAAGACATCATGATGTTCCAAAAATATAACATCCGTATCGTTGATCAGTATTCTTAATAATAATAATAATGCTTCCTGAGCATTACATATCTCATCGATTATATATAAGTAACGACTTCAATTGACAAACAGTTCTGCATCCATATTCTTGCAGGACACCAGGACATACGTATCAATACCAACGAGTATGAGGTAAAAATAACCTAAGCTGACACGCACCATACCGGTACTGAATGAGAGAAATGTCAAGAATTTCAGATCCCTGAAATACGCCTTAATGATATACTTTCATTTTCATATCTGTTTCTTCTATTTTTAAGGCAGACGAATAATTGTTTCCTTCAAGATTTGGTCAACCTAAATCAGCAAACGGTTGAAAAGAAATTGATTCGGATGACCTTCATTTATTCATCGAGTTCTTTGAAATGCATGGAAATGGCAGTAGTGACATATATTTGGGCAGAGTTGTTTTCCTTCAGAGAAAGAACTTTACCAAAAACCTTCAACAAGACATAAATAACCCACCTTTTCGGAATTTCTGACGAAGTAAATTTATACATAAAGGATGGTACTTATTGTTTGCCTAACATATTTTTAATCGCCATATTTCTTGTGTCCGGGGATACAGGGCTGGTCTCTGTAGTTTATGAACTACTATTCTCCTAACTCCCGAGTATTTTTGCCAACGATTGCCCTTGGCACGCTTGTAAAAGACGTATAGTCGATAAACGTCTTGGCGGTCGTTCATATGGGACTGCTCTACAAAAGAAAACTAATTGGTACAAGCTGTTTTTGCCGCAACGTAATGATTGCAAACTGCCGAAACTTAAATTACTGTTCAGATAGCTCAACTCATTTGGTGGGATTCTTCGACCTCGTGGTTAATGTTTCCGTCTCTTTCACCCTTATACTGCTAGGAGGACAGAATAGCATGAACTATTGGTTCTCAATCAATAAAACCCAGATATGAGCCAACACCCAATTAGTGATACTAGCTAACACTTTTTTTTAAGTGTCCACGGTTTCAGATGTTTTTTTTCTAAACAAAATCTATATGTCTATAAGACAAATAACAGTTCGCATGGTAGCAACCATGTTCAAAGCAAGCAGACTAAAATTCCTAAAGGACATTACTTTTACACCTTAAGTCTTTCAACAATCATGTTCCAGAATTGAACTGTAATAATTGTAATACTTTCTTAGTATGAATTGAAAAATAACGCATTGATTGCTTATAAAAAGCAATCTGGGATATACTGATGCTGCAGTTTGAAAGTTTCGTCGAGGGAAGCAAGTACACGTACATCTGTTGTGTATGCCACGAAAAGATAGAAGGATTTACGGCCGGTCAGAGTTTGCTAACGTTATCCATCATGATTGTAATTAAACAGATCGAAGATTAATCCCTAAAAACTTCTCAGCAGAGCTTAATATGATGGAGGAAGTGACCCCCCGAACATTTCACACAAGGAAAAGCTGACTTATAATTAATAGTTCATTAGCCAGTTCTCCACGCTGTCCGCTCTCATTCCCATAGCTTTCAATTTCAAAAACTCCAGTACCATATCTAAAATAGCCGCTGTGATAGACGTGGTATTGACATCCGCGTCGTCAGCTATGGTAATGACGCAGCATGTTGTTATATTATTTATTTCTAATTTACCTGTGTGAAATTACGTACTATATCAGGTATATTAATGGCGATAAATTATTGCATAGACGCATCTCACCATGTATGTCTATGAAAATACAAGCAGAAAATGTTGAAAGAGACGGGTATAACGGTTATCCGTTCCTTCTTAATCGTTCATCGTACATGCACAGAATCCTCTCGTTGGAGCATCTTATAAATAGTGAAACTGCAACGAATATAAAGTAAAAGTGTCTAGTCCGTCATCCAATATTCAGCCGTCGTCCATCAAAGAATTTCTGCGTCCATAACACAAATCTCTTATTCGTATAACACCATTAATACCCAATTGAAAACAAATCATAGTATAGATAAAAACATAGGTTAGTTTCCTGCAAGAGAGAAGCGGTCAACAGCTTTTAATGATTGCCGGCAAGACATCATGATGATCCAAAAATATCAAATCCGTATCGCTGATCAGTATTCTTAATCCATATGATTATATGTCGTTATATAGAGAAAGATGTATCTCACTCACGCTTTTGATTGTGGTGGTACATATGAACACCATGAAAAACTTGAAGTACATGGTTCCATACGGACTCTGCCCGCGGGTTCAGTGGAACAGACACAAGTTACATAACGTCACGCCATAAATATTGCACACCGCGCCAGTATTTATCTATCAAAGCATGCTATATGTATCGCCAGATTGGAGATATAGCCGTGTTTTATACGCTTCTTCATTAAGATCGCCAGGTGTTACATAGGATATAGCAAATGCTGCCAGGCGAGATCTGTATACGCCATATGCAGATACCACTGGAATATTATTGTTCAGAAAAGAATTGTTCACGTCGTAGAAATTGTAAATATATCTCTTGTCGTAAAATCGACAAGAGAGAAACCCACCGCTTCATTTTTACAGAGATACAGGTCTAAATATGATGTGCCATTAGGGCTATCTGTAGTTTCCTTCAAATCCAGTGTAGGTGGAGATATATCCTTCACTGGGTCATTTATATAGCGATTATCCGCAGCGAGAATATCGAATATATAACATTTGGTGGATGAGAACGAAGGGACTTTGAAATGGTCTGTTGTTGAAAGCGCCTGCATATAATCGTATCCATAAGAACATAGATACAAGTCAGCCAAAAAAGGAGCACAATTAGTTCCTATTGGAATACCTATTTGCTGTTGATATGTTGCGCCAAATTTCATATAGATATTATTAATGAGAAATTCAAGCAAACCTATAAAGAAAGAAACATCCCATGAATGATATCCTTATATGTAGTAGAGCTACATAATGCTTTATGGCTTCTGACATTAAAAGATCGGCGATCAGTTTTATTGAAAACCGACACTCTTAATAAAATAAGACGGGCATTCAGGTCCCGATGAGGAATTGTAGTATAGAGAGTCGAGAAATCCCATGTGGATAAGCCTTGAAGGCGAAACGTCAACCGGCACAATTAAATGCAGCATATAAAGGTGGTGAAAAAATATGCCGGCGTACTGACAAAAACTCACATGACTCCACAGGCATTCAATTCATGGGGACAGCTAGGATGACCTGAAGGACATCTAGAAGGACCTGCATTCGGCGTATACACATATCGCCTGGTAGCATTTGGTAGATCATGTGCAGACTGTGACGAGTTTAACCAACGTCACAGAATATTACTGCAGAGCTATACTACCAAACGCCTCCATTCAAAGTTTCTCAAATTCTGTGATAAATATCGTACACTGACGGCAAAATACGATCGTAGCGTGCAAGATCTCTGAAGCTACGTTCCGTAACTCGGGGCTACGGACAGTTTGAACACATGTACGTCAAGATCCTCATGGCATCCAAATGAACAGGCACATTCAAAGCGTGACTAAGATACATCATTCTCTAGATAACGACTTTACAACGAAAATCATACGGATTGAGAATACTTGTCAGTGATACGAATTAGATATTTTTGGAACATCTTGATGTCTTGCCGGCATCAATGAAAACTGTTGATCGCCTATCATGCGTTTACATTCACGTGGTGTTCAAACGAACAGGCACAATCAAAGCGTGACTGAGATACATACTTTGAAAACGACCTGGAATTCATTTGGATAAAGAATAATGGTGATTAGGATTTTATGTATAGTACATCATCATGTCTTGCTGACATCATTGATAACTGTTGACCTTTTCTCTCTTGGGGGAAATTATCTTCTTCTTTTTTTTTCTTCTTTTTCATAAATATTTGAAATTAGTGCTTTCATACAAAATAGTTCTTTCGATTATTGACAATGGCTGAATACTGAACGTCGGATCTGACGCTTGATATTCCAATTGTTCAGAGCTTCAGCTATCTGACTGTTCTGAGTCTTGTTACGTCATAAACGATAATAGAACAAACGTAACAGAAAACTTTTGTGAAGTTAAGGACTAACAATCAAATATTTATTTACAATACTAAAACCATACACAAATTAAGTAAGGTTAATACAACAAATAAACGAGAAATATAGTCTTACTGTTCAATGCTATACCGGTGTATATTTCACAGTCCGTACTGACGGGCACAAATCTCTCCACAGTCCATGCCGACGTGCAGAAATCGCATTTCTGTAGTTTGATATTTGAACACTTCTCGGTTGTTTAGAGTCCCAGTTCAATCGCGTAGATAACACAGCGGCCAAAAGTCAATTCACAGGAGTATACAGTCCGCATAGTAAGTATAACGCACCCACATAAAGCCAGTTTGAATTCCCTCCTCGATCACTGAATGTTAGGCTATTTATACTCTATGAGAAATTCCAGACCTTTCCGCAAATCAAGAAGCTACTAGAACATACAGCATTGACGTATGATCTGGCCCAGATACAATTACAATAAGCTTCCAGAAACATCGACAGTGTCTAATAGTAAACTACAATACTATGACAGCCTATATGCAGATGGCGCTGTGGTCTAACTACTCGCGTCATCCGGGTCTGTTGATGTATGGGCAGATGGCTCTGTGGCCCAATTACTCGCTTTATCCAGGTCTATTCGTGTATCGGCCATTTGTAATGCTAATCGACATTTGCTTGCGATTAAATCGGTTACGACTTCGACGTAATAAATCCCGCGAACGTTTAATAATAGACTAAAATTCTGCTTTACCAAGGAAAGGAAGAATTCATCGGTGTCATGTTCAAATTATTTCAAGAAGCAAATTAATGCCATCACATCACGATCACACAAACGTTAGTTCAATTATGGTAGAAGAGTTATTAGCGACATTTCAGTAGCAAAAACTGTGTTAAACGAACCAGCCTTCAGATATCGCATTTTCTACACTGTAACGTCAATGTCCCTCATCCGTAAGAAAGAATAATATTTAACAGTGGTACACAAGAGCAAACAATGCGATACCGATAAATGACAATACATCGACCAGTCCTATTTCCACTGTACGAGTTTAACCTGCTGTCTGTGTATAACATTTTAACGGCTATAAAGCCAATTTTGATAGTGTAGTTGTCTGGTTTAATGTTTTCGAGGTTATATTTGTTTATACCAGGATGGGGGTGATAATCCTCGATGGAGCAGCATCGTAAATGATTTCATTTTGTCGATAAATCGATCGGAAAATTTTGTACTGGTTATATAGAAGACGAGGCTGTCACTTGTGCTTTCTGGTCTTGTTCAGATAAAAGAAATCTCGGCACCCATCACATCTAGTAGTTATTACCTCGTACTTGGAATGCGTAATTCGGCAGTTTGAGTGCTCAATTTTACCACCGATTAGTGTTGGAATGTATGTCACTAATTTATGTTTTGTGACTGTAACTGAACTATTCAACCTACATGCGACAAGAGGGGTGATATTTGGGCTTTTTATATATATATTACTTTTACAGGATATAGAGTATTCATAGCGCACGCTATAACAAAGCGTATTTTCAAAAGGGCGCAACACAGGCTGAAACAGTAGCGAAATTGAAGATAATGCGAATCTCGCAAGTCACAAGCCGAGTTGCCTGTGGAATTATTATGAAGCTTAATTTGACGGTCGAATAGGAAGCCCAGTAACATTATATTTGTTTCTTCCCCATATATCCGAGGAGTGAATTGGCTATCATACTTTAACAATATTTTTTTTTCTCAATATTTTAATACCTCGTAAATTCTTCAAATTCTACTATATGATTGCCGAATATTTATTTCTGTATAACATTATAAGAATCAACACTGGAGGAATCTCCACAAGCAATGCGCTTTTTACAGTAAAAAACACAGTGTCTCAGATTTAATGTGATTCTTTATCTATATGGTATACAATGCCGGCAAAATTTCAATATGAGGGTTAAGCCTTAAAACAAATTCGGGTCGAGATGTTCTAAACATCCCAAATCTACCTCATTCTCTATACTGTGAAGTCATGTGGCTCTGTCAGTATGTCGACACCTCTTCCCACTATCCTTATGGGTGTTGTAATTCATGTGGTGCATCTGGGGTAATGCCTGTCTCCCAGCTTGAGGTGGCAAACGAGATTAGATTTCCCTATATTGATATGAGGAGGTATTTTTTTGGAGACAGCCAATTGATGAATAAGGCTTTCACAAAAAGCTGTTCAGGATGCATATAATAGGATTGCTGCTAATAGTTGGTCAGCGGGCCATACGACTAGTGATATCCTACTACGATCGATTCTTGCATTCAGTAAAGAGGGTGGACGGATTCACCCAACAGTAGATGTACATGCATGGTCACTCAGAACCACAGAGGCATGCCATGTATACCACGAGGGATGTTTATTGGTCAAAATAGTTCATTATAACTAGATTAGTTTTGCGGTATGAGACATAAGCTACGAAACGCTGCCCCAGAGATTATGCACCCAGAGCTCTTATTTTGTCAACAATTTAGTGCTTTCTCTCAAAATAAGATACCTTTTTTATAAAATAACTTTCGGCTTCTATCGTATTCGTCACACGGGAGCTATCAAAGTGATGTTCCGTCTGGGCATTTGCCAATCTAGGTAAACCAAGATGGTATATCTAGGGAATACCATCTAGCGGTAACGTTATGAAAAATTCGTGTGAGCTGTTTGTCAATACTCTCTGAGAGCCCATAATAAGCGAATCACGTAAAAGTTCGCCTTTTCAAGTAGTCATTGATTGGCGTTCAGGAATTCACGAATATGTACAGTTTCTATTCGAACGCAACAGGCTCTTTAAACTTTCTAGAGAAGAACGTTTACCACGCATCATGTAGGGAGATGATGCTTTATTTGAATATGGTCTCTCTAATTGTTTACAAAATTGGTCCACGTGCTCATATGTGGGCGTATTTTTAAAGCTTCGCTCAAAGTTTCCAGTATACGTGGATACCCATTCACGTCGTCGAAAATATTCCTCATCTAAGCCTCGAGGATAAGCAAAATGAATACAAATTTGATATATCATTTTGAAACGAACGAAGATGTGAGGAATAATTTGAGTGGATGGGAGTAGACAGTTGAACGGGAGATGAGTGCAAACTACATGACGCTACACCAACCCCCCAACTCTCCCCCCTCCCCCCACACAACCCTCCGTATTGGTTTCGCTACAGGCCGGCCTGGAATGTCCCTGCTGCACAAATCCATAGATTGTGGTACACCCGTGTACCGGAGACACAAACGAATATGTGCAATATAAACACATCATTATGTGTATTTTAAAAAGTACACAATAGTGTCCATCACTGCTACGCATATGGCACGAGACGTGTTTATGCCGCAGTGTGTACCAGAAATACCCAATTTATGTACACAGTAGGGGAGAAGCATAATCGAATAGTTGACCGTAGTTTTTCACGTAGCGCAGTGAGAGTGGAAGTGTGCAGCTATGCTCAAAGCAAGCAGACTAAAATTCCTAAAGGACATTACTTTTGCACCTTAAGCCTTTCAACAATGATGTTCCAGAATTGAACTGTAATATTTGTAATACTTTCTTAGTATGAATTGAAGAATAATGCATTGATTGCTTATAAAAAGCAATCTGGGATTTACTGGTACTGCAGTTTGAACGTTTCGCCGAGGGAAGCAAGTACACGTACATGTGTATGCGACGAAAAGATAGAAGGATTTACGGCCGGTCAGAGTTTGCTAACATTAGCCATCATGATTGTAATTAAACAGATCGAAGATTAATCCCTAAAAACTTCTCAGCAGCTTAATATGATGGAGGAAGTGACCCCGCGAGCATTTCGCACAAGGACAAGCTGACTTATAATTAATGGTTCATTAGCCAGTTCTCCACGCTGTCCGCTCCCATTTCCATAGCTTTCAATTTGAAAAACTCATACCATATCTAAAAAAATAGTCGCTGTGATAGACGTGGTATTGACATCCGCGTTGTTAGCTATGGTAATGACGTCGATTCCGTGTTTGTCTTGAACTAATTGTTTTTTTTCATAATCTGAGTTTGACTCAACTGTACCTGTTTCAGTTTCTCGTGTATTTGTCAAAATGTCAGTTAACATCAAATCTGGCATGTTCGGTTAGCCTTTGTGTGTAGTATTAGGTATGTTCGACAAATCTCTTCTCAATATATAAATGCCTGATGCTAAGCAGCATTTTGTTATATTATTTATTTTTAATTTACCTGTGTGAAATTACGTACTATATCCGGTATATTACTGTCGATAAATTGCATTGTCGCATATCGCCATGTATGTCTGTGAAAATACAAGCAGAAAAAGTTGAAAGAGACGGGTATAACGGTTATCCGTTCCTTCTTAATCGTTCATCGTACATGCACAGAATCCTCTCGTTGGAACATCTTATAAATAGAGAAAAAAGTAAAAGCGTCTAGTCCGTCATCCAATATTCAGCCGTCGTCCATTAAATAATTTCCGCGTCCATAACCCAAATCTCTTATTCGTATAACACCATTAATATCAAATTGAAAACAAATCATAGTATAGATAAAAACATAGGTTAGTTTCCTGCAAGAGAGAAGCGGTCAACAGCTTTTAATGATTGCCGGCAAGACATAATGATCCAAAAATATCAAATCCGTATCTCTGATCAGTATTCTTAATCCATATGATTATACGTCGTTATGCAGAGAAAGATGTATCTCAGTCGCGCTTTTGATTGTGGTGGTACATATGAACACCATGAGAAACTTGAAGTACATGGTATCTTACGGACTCTGACCGCGGGTTCAGTGGAACAGACACAAGTTACATAACGTCACGCCATAAATATTGCACACTACGCCAGTATTTATCTATCAAAGCATGCGATATGTATCGCCGGATTGGAGATATGGCCGTGTTTTATACGCTTCTTCATTAAGATCGTCAGATTTTACACAGGAAATAGCAAATGCTGCCAGTCGATATCTGTATACGCCATATGCAGGTACCACTGGAATATTATTGTTCAGAAAAGAATAGTTTACGATGCAGAAATTGTAAATATATCTCTTGTCGTAAAATCGACAAGAGAGAAGCCCACTTCATTTTTACAGAGATACAGGTCTAAATATGATGTGCCATTAGGGCTATCTGTAGTTCCCTACAAATCCAATGTAGGTGGGGTCATTTATATAGCGAATATCCGCAGCGAGAAGGACATCTAGAAGGTCCTGCATTCGGCGTATACACATATCGCCTTGTAGCATTTGGTAGATCATGTGCAGACTGTGACGAGTTTAACCAACGTCACAGAATATTACTGCAGAGCTAAACTACCAAACGCCTCCATTCAAAGTTTCTCAAATTCTGTGATAAATATCGTATGCTGACGGCAAAATACGATCGTAGTGTGCAAGATCTCTGAAGCTACGTTCCGTAACCCGGGGCTAAAGACCGTTTGAACACATGTACTTCAAGATCCTCATGGCGTTCAAATGAACAGGCACATTCAAAGCCTGACTAAGATACATCATTCTCTAGATAACGACTTTACAACGAAACTCATATGGATTGAGACTACTTATCAGTGATACGAATTAGATATTTTTGGAACATCACGATGTCTTGCCGGCATCATTGAAAACTGTTGATCACCTATCATGCGTTCACATCCACGTGGTGTTCAAATGAACAGGCACAATAAAAACGCGACTGAGATACATACTCTGGAAACGACTTGGCATTCATTTGAATAAAGAATAATGGTGATTAGGATTCTATGTATAGTACATCATCATGTCTTGCTGACATCATTGATAACTGTCGAACTTTTCTCTCTTGCGGGAAATTATCTTTTGTTTTCCTTTTTTTTTTCATTTGAAATTAGTGCTTTCATACAAAATAGTTCTTTCGATTATTGACAATGGCTGAATATTGAACGTCGGATCTGACGCTTGATATTCCAATTGTTCAGAGCTTCAGCTATCTGATTGTTATGAGTCTGCTTTACTAAGGAAGGAAAAAATTCATCGGTGTCATGTTCAAATTATTTCAAGAAGTAAATTAATGCCATCACATCACGATCACACAATCGTTAGTTCAATTATGGTAGAAGAGTTATTAGCGACATTTTAGTAGCAAAAACTGTGTTAAATGAACCAGCCTTCAGATATCGCATTTTCTGCACTGTAACGTCAGTGCCCCTCATCGGTAAGGAAGAACAATATTTAACAGTGGTGCACAAACAATGCGATACCGATAAATGACAATACATCGACCAGTCCTATTTCCACTATACGAGTTCAACCTGCTGTCTGTGTATAAAATTTTAACGGCTATAAAGCCAATTTCGATAAAACAGGAGTATGTTGTTATATTTGTTTATACCAGGATGTGAGGGATAATCCTCGATGGAGCAGCATCGTAAATGATTCATTTTGTCAATAAATCGCCCGGAAAATTTTGTACTGGTTATAAAGAAGACGAGGCTGTCACTTGTGCTTTCTGGTCTTGTTCAGATAAAAGAAATCTCGGCACCCATCACGTCTAGTAGTTATTACCTCGTACTTGGAATGCGTAATTCGGATGTTTGAGTGCCCAATTTTACCACCGATTAGTGTTGGAATGTATGTAACTAAATTATGTTTTGTGACTGAACTATTCAACCTACATGCGACAAGAGGGGTGATATTTGGGCAATTTTTCTATCTATTAATTTTACATGATATGCACATAGCGAATTCATAGTGCACGCTATTACAAAGCATATTTTCAAAAGGGCGCAATACAGGCTGAAACAGTAGCGAAATTGCACAGAATGCGAATCTCGCAAGTCACAAGCCGAGTTGCCTGTGGAATTTTTATGAATATTAATTTGACGGGCGAATAGGAATCCCACTAACATTATATGTGTTTCTTTCCCATATATCCGAGGAGTGAATTGAGTGAATACTTTAGCAATATTTTTTTTCAATATTTTAATACCTCGTAAATTCTTCAAATTCTACTATATGATTGCCGAATATTTATTTCTGTATAACATTATAAGAATCACCACTGGGGGAATCTCCACAAGCAATGTGCTTTTTACAGTAACAAAGAGAGTGTCCCAGATTTAATGTGATTATCTATATGGTATCCCTTACAAACATAAACGTGGGGATTGCGTAGGGAAAGTGTGGGGTATTGGTGGGCGCGTGGGGTTCGTGTGGGGCGAAGCGTGGTTTGGAACTTTCCTCGTGGGGATAACGTAGGGTTTGTGTGGGGCTGCTGTCCACGGTTATGCAAATTTAGCATAAACATGGGGATTATGTAGGGCTGATGTGGGGATTATGACGGACGAATGGGCGAGAATTCAAAGTCCGCGTTGGAATGATGTAGGGCATACCTTTATCTGCTACATATTCAAAGTGTAACGTGGTGTTGGTGTAGGGAAATTGAACTTCGGAGTTAATCCACTGAGTTGTTTGTAGGGATTAGGTGGGGTGGACTTTTTCCAGCGCTCGTAGACAAAGTCCAATGTAGGGAATGTGTCGGGCTGTGCTGAAAGTTTAAGTCCGGCGTGGGGATGATGTAGGGCATAATGCTCGCCGTTTTCCTAGCTTAAGATAAACGTGGAGATTTTGTTGGGCAAGCATTCTTCCATGCATAGCCTAAGACGATAGTGGGGTTGAAGTGGGGCGATATTTTATTTGCACATATAGTGTGAGATAAATGTGGGGATCATGCAGGCAGACTGTGAACTCTGTTTTCTTAAAAGAATATACAAAAACGTTTATATTTTTTCATGATCCTATAATACTCGAAATGAAAACTATTTATTTAGATTTGTATTTTTTGGATGCATTTTCAATGAAAGTTATTAAAACGTTTTGTGCCGTTCTATCGCGAAAAATTCCCGTCGAATCGACACCATGCATCTTTTACGATAAACTTCTCGTCGTGAGGTGAAAGAAATGTGTAGCAAAAGATATATTTTTGAAACGGGTATCTGTACAGGTTTAAAAATAACTAAACAGAATCAAATATCGAAGAGATACAGGCAGAGTTATCAAGTGTTGGTTACCATCTCCGGCGTATCCCCCGTCATATTTTCGCGGAATATAGGCCGTGCCCACTGCCCTATAGGACTAGGTTTAAAGATTGCTAGAATATCAATTCACTGATCATATGTCATAAGAATATTTTTTAATGCAATGCATGAATATAAGTTCTGTGTCTAATGTATCGCATCCATAAATTTCCTCCGATATATAACGCTAAATCACGACTATAAATGTGAGCCGTATTAGGCCATTGCCTATTAATTTGCATGTTAATCGAGTTGTCTCCCTTCATACCAAGAACTTTCTACAAGCAAGTTTGCGCGCGCAACACCGGAAGTGGAGCCCGATTGTAAACATTGGCAAGTCATGAACTTGGTTGATCTTTCTTCACCAAGACGTTAAGATGGCGAATAAATACGAAGAATGGACGCTGAAAGACCTAAAGGATGAACTGAGGAAACGGAAAGCTAAACTATCGGGAAGAAAACATGAATTAGTCGAGCGATAAGGTGTTTTGATTTACATGTCAAATCTTATACCTATTGACGTGCACCCCATTTTCGTGGCCTACAAACTTTTCGCAGTATTACTGTTATGACCTAAAAATGAATGTTTATTTCCGATTTATTTAAAAGTTTCTGTCCCTAAAACGGGATGGATATTCAGACAGCTGGTCGTTTAGGTACAGGGGTGAAATCACCTGTTTTCGAACCAACACGATATCCGTACTAAGTTAATTTTACTGACCGCTTGTTTTAGATTGGATACGGTGATCTGTCCGGTCAGAATATATGTTTATATAGAAACAACAGAGAAAAAGTTCTGTATATGAAACTATTCCAGGCCGGGAATGTTTTTATTATTATTATTGAAAAAAAAACAAAAAACGGGAGGGGGGTGAGGGGTAGGTGCAAAACTCCTATTGAATACATCTTTGTTTTTTATCAGGTTGCAAGCATATGACCGAAATGATAATTTCAAGGGTGATGTTGTCATGGAACCAGAGCATGTCATGGACATTCCGCCATCAGAAGAGTACAAAGATTTGAACAGTGACTCCAAGGTAGAGTAAATATCCCTTCAATGACTGTATCTGGATTGATTAATTACTAGTCATTGATACACTTCATTATTGCAATATGAATTGTGTGTTTGTTTTTTATTCTGTTTAATGCATAGCTGACTAGATGTATGATCATCAAATTAGAAATACATGTATGGTAGTTTGTATGTCGTTGGCTGAACACCTCACCTACATTTACCTCCATTAGTTTGCTCTCAATGGAAAGGAAGATTGATTTTTATTTGCAACGGAATGAATTTTCTGTTTACAAGTGAAATAGGCTGAGAGCACAGTTTAAAATATGAAATTCCGTTCTGTAACCGGTACTTTAGACTATAAAACTGTCACGTTTAACAGTATTCTGTTGGTCCTATCTGTGTTTCGTGCCTGGCATGTACTGGTCTTCAGTGGCATCACTGGTCTGCAAGATCGGGCAGATCAGAATGACAAATTCCTTTAATGTAATTTGATACTAAAATGCATTTCTGCCTCTTTTCAGGTAACAATAATTTGCTACAGAATGTATACTGCCCTGATTGAGTTTTATCTAATATAAATTATTGTGTTTGTATTTCAATGATTTATAGGAACAGGCAAATACTGGACCCCACTCATTGTGTGAATTGGTAACAGGATAATGGATTAGATTGGCTTGTGGACCTCATGTGAATACCAGACCCTGGTCAGTGAGAATGGGTCGATCGGTCGAAAATTTATTTATTTTATTTTTTTATTGGGCAGTCAGTTTACTGTCCGTCTCAATTCACGATGGGATGGGATTTTCGGCGAAATATCGGAGCCAGTTTATCTCAAAGCATTGAAATTCTTCACAGTATCTATATGTTATTTGTGCATTTTTATTCTGAAATTTACCAATACCCCACATGTTATTTTCATAGCGCCTAGTTTTGTAGGGGTCAATGTTTGACTGCCATCATGAAACTGGAATATTTGTATGCTCAACCATATTTGTTTCCTGTATTAATTTATTACGATAGCTCGGGCATTCAGAATATACTAATCGTTTTTACCCCTCGGCCATTTTGGCCTCGGGGTATTGTCGTCGCCATGTACGTCCGTCCGTCCGCCTGTCTGTTACTGCATTTTAGGCAAAACCGCTTCAGACACAACCACCAAATTTTCAACACTTATTTATATAGTGCTAAGTCAGACGCCTATCGAAAATGGCTTCCCTCGGCCTATATTTTACAGAGTTCTGCACCTTTACAGATTTATTAATTTCTATTTCTGTCCTATATGCCTGAATGTAACCAACTATATCTGCAGAACTGTGTTCAGTATAGCTACTATATTCTGGAAACTTATTTATATTGTTGTATTCTACAAGCCAACAAAGGATTACTCGCCTCAGCTTATGGAGTTATGCCCCTTTCGGATGTAATAATCTTCGATTTTGTTAGTTGTAGCTGAATGTACAAGTTATATCTGCAGATCCGTGTTCGGTACAACTTATTCGTCTTGGTTCTTATTTCACAGAGTGCTAAGTCAGACGCCAATCGAAAGTGGCGCCCCTCAGCCCATATTTTACAGAGTTATGCCCCTTTACAGATATATTAATTTCTATTTCTGTCCTATATGCCTGAATGTAACCAACTATATCTGCAGAACTGTGTTTGGTATAGCTACTATATTTTGGAAACTTGTTGTTGTATTCTACAAGCCAACAAAGGATTACTCGCATTTGCTTATGGAGTTATGCCCCTTCGGATGTAATAATCTCCGATTTTTTTATCTGTAGCTGAATGTACAAGTTATATCTGCAGATCCGTGTTCGGTACAGCTTATTTGTCTTGGTTCTTATTTTACAGAGTGCTAAGTCAGACGCCTATCGAAAGTGGCACCCCTCGACCCATATTTTACAAAGTTATGCCCCTTTACAGATATATAATTTTTCTATTTCTGTCCTATATGCCTGAATGTAACCAACTACCGGTATATCTTGATCATCCCACATAGAACTATCTCTTCCCCAATTCACACTACACATGGGTCTCAATCACTTGGGGAAAGCCGAGGGGTTTTGATTAGATCAATCTCATGTTCATTGTTTGACTTCCAGGTTATGTTTGCAACCAGTTCAAGGGCACACCATGGTCCAAAGTAAGGAGAGGCATCACTCAGAAATGCCATGATGCAGCAAGGTCAGGTAGAATCCGCGAGAAAACACCAATGAAGAAGCATGATCTCCACATGTCAGAAGAGTTGGTGGACTCTTCTTCAGCTTCACCCTCATCGGCCGTGGATTCGTCATCCTCTGACGATGACAACGACAGTCACCCAAGGAATGCTGAAGGCCATCCCACAACAGGTGGGAAAAGACCAAGACAGATTTTTCTAAACCTTTGAGGGAGGAAAAACCATTCTACTTGACACAGACTTTCAATGTGCTTCCCATTTTCTGCTCAGGTGTTTTAAGACATGGTACAATGTATATTTTATGCTGCTAAAGGATAAAAGGTGAAATACGGGTGGATTTTGCTTCTGCTGGTGGTTATTTTAAGGGATGGATGATATTGCAGGAGGAATCCGGACAGACTAGACAGTCTGTACAAATGACATGCCCTTATAGATAGAAGATGTCCCGCTCCCCCACACCCCAGGAATTCCGTACAGATGGTGGTTTGTGCACCCTGCCCCGTAATTTCCCCATTTGTGGGGATACTGCAGAGTGCTCTGCCCAATTCATTCCCCACTCCTAAATAACTACCTTGAAAATAACCCATTGTTGGTACATTCGGGGGCGACAACCCCACGACATCCCCACACATGAGGATATTGTAGGGTTACTGTGGGGATGTTGCCATACCTCTTTGTGGGGTTTTCTGCCCCAAATTGGAATTACTGCTCCGCAGATTCCCCACGTGGGGATATTGTGGGGTTTTCTCTCCCATGCTGGAATTACTGCCCCGCAGATTTCCCACGTGGGTATATTGTGGGGTTTTCTGTTCCATGCTGAAATTACTGTCCCGCAGATTCCCCATGTGGGTATATTGTGGGGTTCTCTGCCCCGCAGATTCCCTACTTGGGGATATTGTGGGGTTTTCCGTCTCATGCTGGAATTACTGCCCCGCAGATTCCCCATGTGGGGATGTTGTGGGGGTTTCTTTCCCATGCTGGAAGTACTGCCCCGCAGATTCCCCACGTGGGATGTTGTGGGGTTTTCTGTCCCATGCTGGAATTACTGCCCTGCAGATTCCCCACGTGGGGATGTTGTGGGGTTTTCTGCCCCGCAGATTCCCCACTTGGGGATATTGTGGGGTTTTCCGGCCCATGCTGGAATTACTGCCCCGCAGATTCCCCACGTAGGGATGTTGTGGGGCTTTCTGTCCCATGCTGGAAGTACTGCCCCGCAGATTCCCCACGTGGGGATATTGTGGTCTTTTCTGCCCCGCAGATTCCCCACGTGGGGATATTGTGGGGTTTTCTGTACCATGCTGGACTTACTGCAGGAATATTGTGGGTCGATCCCATACCAGCTTTAAACATAGTTCCCGCATCATTCCCACATGTAGGGAACATGTGGGGCTGATGTTGGGATAGTGCGGGGATTTAATTCAGCTAAGCAGCATTAAGAAACTCCTTTTCCACGAAGGTCCAATGTGGGGATTTTACCAAATCCCTACACATTCCCCACATTGGCTGTCCTACACATTCCCCACATGCTCCCTACACAGCTTGCCCGACATAAACCCCACAAATTCCCAGCTTATTGGTTTGTAAGGGATACAATGCCGGCAAAATTTCAATATGAGGGTTAAGCCTTAAAACAAATTCGGGTCGAGATGTTCTAAACATCCCAAATCTACCTCATTCTCTATACTGTGAAGTCATGTGGCTCTGTCAGTATGTCGACACCTCTTCCCACTTCCCTTATATGTGTTGTAATTCATGTGGTGCATCCAGTGGAATGACTGTCTCCCAGCTTGAGGTGGCAAACGAAATTAGATTTCCCTATATTGATATGAGGAGGTATTTTTTTGGAGACAGCCGATTGATGAATAAAGCTTTCGCAAAAAGCTGTTCAGGATGGATGTAATAGGATTGCTGCTAATAGTTGGTCAGCGGGCCATAAGACTAGTGATATCATACTACGATCGATTCTTGCATTCAGTAAAGAGGGTGGACGGATTCACCCAACAGTAGATGTACATGCATGGTCACTCAGAACCACAGAGGCATGCCATGTATACCAGGAGGGATGTTTATTGGTAAAAATAGTTCATTATAACTAGATTAGTTTGCGGTATGAGACATAAGCTACGAAACGCTGCTCCAATGATTATGCACCCAGAGCTCTTATTTTGTCAACAATTTAGTGCTTTCTCTCAAAATAAGAGACACCGGAAATCGAGGCACTTGGTAGTATAGCTTTGTCGAGATCATTTTTTATCAAATAACTTGCGGCTTCTATCGTATTCGTCACACGGGAGCTATCAAAGTGATGTTCCGTCTGGGCATTTGGCATTCTAGGTAAACCAAGGTGGTATGTCTGGGGAATACCATCTAGCGGTAACGCTATGAAAATTTCGTACGAGATGTTTGTCAAAGTTCTCTGAGAGCCCATAATAAGCGAATCACGTAAAAGTTCGCCTTTTCTATTGGTCATTGATTGGCGTTCACGAATATGCGAACGCAACAGGCTCTTTGAACTTTCTAGGGAGGAACGTTTACCACGCACCATGTCGGGACATGATGCTTTATTTGAATATGGTTTCTCTAATTGTTTACAAAATTGGCCCTCATATGTGCGCGTAATTCTAAAGTTTCGCTCAAAGTTTCCAGTATACGTCGTCGAAAATATTCCTCATCTTCGCCTCGAGGATAAGCAAAAAGAATACAAATTTGATATATCATTTTGAAACGAAGGAACATGTGACGAATAATTTGAGTGGATGGGAGTAGACAGCTGAACGGGAGATGAAAGCAAACGACATGACGCTACACCACCCCCACCCCTCCCCCCCACACACATACACACACACATGCACACACATCTCCGTATTGGTCTCGCTACAGGCCGGCCTGGAATGTGCCTGCTGCACAAATCCATACACTATAGGTTATGGCACGGAATTTACTATATCTTATCTACTTCCATTGATGACAAAAGCTGGTAGGTAGGAAAATATTTTAATAAAATAATTATTTGGAAGTCAGAAATCTGGATAAATAATACTCTGTGGAGTGCCAAAACCGTGGCTTCTCGTCGCGGTTTGATTTAGATTTCAACTGCAACCTGTGGGCGAAATTACCCCCCACACATGTCTGATGAAATATCGAACACTGGGATTTCCTGGATTTCAACTTCTACTTTATTAAACACGACGTTTCGCTAAGTCTGTACAAGTGTATAAATGTACAATCAAACATGAGGTATATATATATATGTACAGGGTGTGATGAAGCCAATCTGATAAACAAAAATGTGGTCTGGAAACAGTGGGGTGTGGGCACTCCTGGAGGGTGGGAAGACATGAAAGGGTTATGAGGAATGGGGCTAAACGAACAATGAATGGGGTAGGTGGGAACAATGTAATGGCTGGCTCAAATAATCAGATGTTATAACAATGGTTATAAGGTAAAGTAAAGAACAGTTTCTGCATGGCCTCCATGTCTAATGATAGGGTGTCATGGGGACACATGTAATGTACCATGAAAGTCAGTAAATGTATATATAGTCTATTTTGGTGTAATCACATCTTTCCATGCGTTGGAGATTATGAGCCCCTGGTACTATATATACCTCATGTTTGATTGTACATTTATACACTTGAGAATGCTAAGGGCAGACTTAGCGAAACGTCGTGTTTAATAAAGAAGAAGTTGAAATCCAGGAAATCCCAGTGTTCATACTTGTACTACTTCTATACGTCAAACCGAATGACACTTCAAAATGTCATTCAAAAGTTATGATGAAATATCCACAGTTTAGTAATAACTGTACATTTTAATATTTGTCTCGCTCCAAAATGCAGTGTTTCGACTAGTTGAACAATTGTTCAATTTTAACCCCGTTATTTTCTAATTATGCATTTCTTTGTCCATAAGTAACGAACTTTCTAATCAGGAAGCTGCAATCACTAATTCTTGATGAACCAGAAATCATATACAGACTGTGAATGAGTTGCACGTCTGAAAACGTCTAAGGCGATGATATTTTGATTGAAATTGTAGTTTAAGGGACGCTTCCCATACGGATTTCGCGGCCCATCAACTCAATGTTTTATTTAAATTTCACGGTACATTTCTTAGTTCATTTAAGGTCTTTATATCAGCGCTAAATTTAAAAATAAATAATTAAATAATAAATATCAATGAGAGAGCAGAGGGAGATATACATAGAACAAGAATCGGCTATGTACAAGTTCGTCGGTCTGTTTTTGGTAGGTTATACTCGTAAATATGTGTTCATTGTAATCGCGTGGATGTCTTTGTACTCCTTTGTACGCACAAAGCCGTCCAGAAAAAATAGGAGAACCATGGGCGTCTTCAAGTTTTTTCGAGATGGGGAGGGGGGGGTTCGTTTCCAATGCTTTCTTTAGAGAGCCCAAGACTGTGATGTCCAACATAGGAAAAAATAACATGCAGTTGAGCGCTGAGAGGGCGTCCTTTGACTTCCCTAACGACGTCCTTGAGAACAGGGTGAGTTCTTCCAGAAATCTATGCCTGTAACAATGCTTGGAGTGTGTATCGGGGTACAGGACGACTGGCTACGTACTACATTGGGTGAAAGTCAAAGGATCATATTCTGTGTTGAAGCATCAGTTCAGTGACATCTCAGGGGTAACGTGTCTGTCGCTGGTCAGTTGCCGATAGTAAATCACCTATCCAATTTCTGCGACATGCACTCAGCAATCGGGATGATGAATTGGTAACCGTTGTTATAAATGAAGATGTTATCACACTGTCTGAATGGTCATCTGTCGATCTGTGTTAACATTGACCACATGATCAGATAACTGATGACTCTATTGGCGAATGATTCAATGATACAGGCGATCATTTCATCGAAATAATTATTATTGGTCATGTTCCTACGAAGTAGGCTACCATCTGCAAATTGTCCGGTAGTCAGTGAGTGAGTGAGTGATTGAGTCCATCCGAATCCTTTCGTCGGCAAAATAAGGAGAACCGTTGACATTATAACCTTGAGTTTTTTTGCATGAATGTGCATTAGGGGACTGTTATCAGCAAGTTCTGATCTGACCTACTTTTGATGAAAATTTCTGGTGATTTCTGATGAAAATCACTGGTGATTCTAACTTGTGCTGTGCCCATCTTAATATAGGCAGGTTTTCAACTTGGGGCGGGGGGATTTCCAAGAGTTCAGTGCGTGTCGGAGTCCTAATGACCCAGCACATCAGTGATTGGTTCACAGTTATGACTGTCAAAATAGTCTGAATCCATTTGCATCTAAAGTACATTCAGTTCCTGGTTTACGACCAGGCCATTCAATTTTGTACAGTACCTGAACTCTTATTTTGTCAACAATTTAGTGATCTGTCTCAAAATGAGAGACACCTGGAATCGAGGTACTTGGAAGTATAGCTTTGTCGAGATCATTTTTACAAAATACTTTGCGGCTTCTATGGTATTCGTCACACAGGATCTAGCAAAATAGTGTTTTGGCTGGGCTATTAGCAATCTACGTAAACGAAGATGGTGTATCAGGGGAGTTCCACCCAGCGGTAACGCTATGAAAAATTCGTGAGAGCTGTTTATCAATATTCTCCGAGAGCCTGTTGAATTTGAAAATGATTGGCGTTTGGGTTACAGATAAGTACATCTTCTATTCGGAGGCATCAGTCGTTCTGAACTTTCTGGAGAAGAACGTTTACAACGCACCATGCCTAGGCATTATCTGGATATGGTTTCTCCATATTGTTTACTATATTGGACCACGTGCTCATATGTGGGCGTAATTTTAAAATTTCGCCCAAAGTTTTATTCTGTGATATTCTATCTGAGGTTCTATCTGACGTGGATATCATTCGCGTCGTCGGATGATGGAGGTAGATTCGTCTAGCTTTTGTATGGCGACTGTGGGGACTCGTAAGCTCATCCTCACATGTACATTGGCGCTACACAGAAATACGGCTCGTTCACATCAGTCTATATTCGGCCAATAACCTATAAATATACCGTTGAAGTACCTTAGTTTTCTGTCCACAATTCCTGTATACAGGCGTATTCAAGAACAGGTCTGCCAATAGTAGTGCACAGTTTGTTCCCATTCGAATACCCATCTGTTGTTTCGAATTTCCAATAGATCACTCTATAAACACGATAACTTTTCCACCAATAGGCATGCGGTGGAACTCAGGAATGTCTTAAGACTTTTGACAATAATATGTCGATGGTAAATTTATTCATATTATATATGTGAGAAATGTCGAACATATGCATTTCTTTGTACATAAGTAACAAACTTTCTAATCAGGAAGCTGCAATCACTGATTCTTGATGAGCCAGAAACCATATACAGACTGTGAATGAGTTGCACGTCTGAAACCGTCTAAGGCGATGATAGCCCTGCAATCTAATACTCACCATATACCACATTACTGGATACCATATTTTACAGAGTTATGCCCCTTTACAGATATATTAATTTCTATTTCTGTCCTATATGCCTGAATGTAACCAACTATATCTGCAGAACTGTGTTTGGTATAGCTACTATATTTTGGAAACTTGTTGTTCTATTCTACAAGCCAACAAAAGATTACTCGCATTTGCTTATGGAGTTATGCCCCTTTCGGATGTAATAATCTCCGATTTTTTTATCTGTAGCTGAATGTACAAGTTATATCTGCAGATCCATGTTCGGTACAGCTTATTTGTCTCGGTTCTTATTTTACGGAGTGCTAAGTCAGACGCCTATCGAAAGTGGCACCCCTCGACCCATATTTTACAAAGTTATGCCCCATTACAGATATATAATTTTTCTATTTCTGTCCTATATGCTTGAATGTAACCAACTACCGGTATATCTTGATCATCCCACATAGAACCATCTCTTCCCCAATTCACACTACACATGGGTCTCAATCACTTGGGGAAAGCCGAGGGGTTTTGATTAGATCAATCTCATGTTCATTGTTTGACTTCCAGGTTATGTTTGCAACCAGTTCAAGGGCACACCATGGTCCAAAGTAAGGAGAGGCATCACTCAGAAATGCCATGATGCAGCAAGGTCAGGTAGAATCCGCGAGAAAACACCAATGAAGAAGCATGATCTCCACATGTCAGAAGAGTTGGTGGACTCTTCTTCAGCTTCACCCTCATCGGCCGTGGATTCGTCATCCTCTGACGATGACAACGACAGTCACCCAAGGAATGCTGAAGGCCATCCCACAACAGGTGGGAAAAGACCAAGACAGATTTTTCTAAACCTTTGAGGGAGGAAAAACCATTCTACTTGACACAGACTTTCAATGTGCTTCCCATTTTCTGCTCAGGTGTTTTAAGACATGGTACAATGTATATTTTATGCTGCTAAAGGATAAAAGGTGAAATACGGGTGGATTTTGCTTCTGCTGGTGGTTATTTTAAGGGATGGATGATATTGCAGGAGGAATCCGGACAGACTAGACAGTCTGTACAAATGACATGCCCTTATAGATAGAAGATGTCCCGCTCCCCCACACCCCAGGAATTCCGTACAGATGGTGGTTTGTGCACCCTGCCCCGTAATTTCCCCATTTGTGGGGATACTGCAGAGTGCTCTGCCCAATTCATTCCCCACTCCTAAATAACTACCTTGAAAATAACCCATTGTTGGTACATTCGGGGGCGACAACCCCACGACATCCCCACACATGAGGATATTGTAGGGTTACTGTGGGGATGTTGCCATACCTCTTTGTGGGGTTTTCTGCCCCAAATTGGAATTACTGCTCCGCAGATTCCCCACGTGGGGATATTGTGGGGTTTTCTCTCCCATGCTGGAATTACTGCCCCGCAGATTTCCCACGTGGGTATATTGTGGGGTTTTCTGTTCCATGCTGAAATTACTGTCCCGCAGATTCCCCATGTGGGTATATTGTGGGGTTCTCTGCCCCGCAGATTCCCTACTTGGGGATATTGTGGGGTTTTCCGTCTCATGCTGGAATTACTGCCCCGCAGATTCCCCATGTGGGGATGTCGTGGGGGTTTCTTTCCCATGCTGGAAGTACTGCCCCGCAGATTCCCCACGTGGGATGTTGTGGGGTTTTCTGTCCCATGCTGGAATTACTGCCCTGCAGATTCCCCACGTGGGGATGTTGTGGGGTTTTCTGCCCCGCAGATTCCCCACTTGGGGATATTGTGGGGTTTTCCGGCCCATGCTGGAATTACTGCCCCGCAGATTCCCCACGTAGGGATGTTGTGGGGCTTTCTGTCCCATGCTGGAAGTACTGCCCCGCAGATTCCCCACGTGGGGATATTGTGGTCTTTTCTGCCCCGCAGATTCCCCACGTGGGGATATTGTGGGGTTTTCTGTACCATGCTGGACTTACTGCAGGAATATTGTGGGTCGATCCCATACCAGCTTTAAACATAGTTCCCGCATCATTCCCACATGTAGGGAACATGTGGGGCTGATGTTGGGATAGTGCGGGGATTTAATTCAGCTAAGCAGCATTAAGAAACTCCTTTTCCACGAAGGTCCAATGTGGGGATTTTACCAAATCCCTACACATTCCCCACATTGGCTGTCCTACACATTCCCCACATGCTCCCTACACAGCTTGCCCGACATAAACCCCACAAATTCCCAGCTTATTGGTTTGTAAGGGATACAATGCCGGCAAAATTTCAATATGAGGGTTAAGCCTTAAAACAAATTCGGGTCGAGATGTTCTAAACATCCCAAATCTACCTCATTCTCTATACTGTGAAGTCATGTGGCTCTGTCAGTATGTCGACACCTCTTCCCACTTCCCTTATATGTGTTGTAATTCATGTGGTGCATCCAGTGGAATGACTGTCTCCCAGCTTGAGGTGGCAAACGAAATTAGATTTCCCTATATTGATATGAGGAGGTATTTTTTTGGAGACAGCCGATTGATGAATAAAGCTTTCGCAAAAAGCTGTTCAGGATGGATGTAATAGGATTGCTGCTAATAGTTGGTCAGCGGGCCATAAGACTAGTGATATCATACTACGATCGATTCTTGCATTCAGTAAAGAGGGTGGACGGATTCACCCAACAGTAGATGTACATGCATGGTCACTCAGAACCACAGAGGCATGCCATGTATACCAGGAGGGATGTTTATTGGTAAAAATAGTTCATTATAACTAGATTAGTTTGCGGTATGAGACATAAGCTACGAAACGCTGCTCCAATGATTATGCACCCAGAGCTCTTATTTTGTCAACAATTTAGTGCTTTCTCTCAAAATAAGAGACACCGGAAATCGAGGCACTTGGTAGTATAGCTTTGTCGAGATCATTTTTTATCAAATAACTTGCGGCTTCTATCTTATTCGTCACACGGGAGCTATCAAAGTGATGTTCCGTCTGGGCATTTGGCATTCTAGGTAAACCAAGGTGGTATGTCTGGGGAATACCATCTAGCGGTAACGCTATGAAAATTTCGTACGAGATGTTTGTCAAAGTTCTCTGAGAGCCCATAATAAGCGAATCACGTAAAAGTTCGCCTTTTCTATTGGTCATTGATTGGCGTTCACGAATATGCGAACGCAACAGGCTCTTTGAACTTTCTAGGGAGGAACGTTTACCACGCACCATGTCGGGACATGATGCTTTATTTGAATATGGTTTCTCTAATTGTTTACAAAATTGGCCCTCATATGTGCGCGTAATTCTAAAGTTTCGCTCAAAGTTTCCAGTATACGTGGATACCCTTCACGTCGTCGAAAATATTCCTCATCTTCGCCTCGAGGATAAGCAAAAAGAATACAAATTTGATATATCATTTTGAAACGAAGGAACATGTGACGAATAATTTGAGTGGATGGGAGTAGACAGCTGAACGGGAGATGAAAGCAAACGACATGACGCTACACCACCCCCACCCCTCCCCCCCACACACATACACACACACATGCACACACATCTCCGTATTGGTCTCGCTACAGGCCGGCCTGGAATGTGCCTGCTGCACAAATCCATACACTATAGGTTATGGCACGGAATTTACTATATCTTATCTACTTCCATTGATGACAAAAGCTGGTAGGTAGGAAAATATTTTAATAAAATAATTATTTGGAAGTCAGAAATCTGGATAAATAATACTCTGTGGAGTGCCAAAACCGTGGCTTCTCGTCGTGGTTTGATTTAGATTTCAACTGCAACCTGTGGGCGAAATTACCCCCCACACATGTCTGATGAAATATCGAACACTGGGATTTCCTGGATTTCAACTTCTCCTTTATTAAACACGACGTTTCGCTAAGTCTGCCCATAGCATTCTCAAGTGTATAAATGTACAATCAAACATGAGGTATATATATATATGTACAGGGTGTGATGAAGCCAATCTGATAAACAAAAATGTGGTCTGGAAACAGTGGGGTGTGGGCACTCCTGGAGGGTGGGAAGACATGAAAGGGTTATGAGGAATGGGGCTAAACGAACAATGAACGGGGTAGGTGGGAACAATGTAATGGCTGGCTCAAATAATCAGATGTTATAACAATGGTTATAAGGTAAAGTAAAGAACAGTTTCTGCATGGCCTCCATGTCTAATGATAGGGTATCATGGGGACACATGTAATGTACCATGAAAGTCAGTAAATGTATATATAGTCTATTTTGGTGTAATCACATCTTTCCATGCGTTGGAGATTATGAGCCCCTGGTACTATATATACCTCATGTTTGATTGTACATTTATACACTTGAGAATGCTAAGGGCAGACTTAGCGAAACGTCGTGTTTAATAAAGAAGAAGTTGAAATCCAGGAAATCCCAGTGTTCATACTTGTACTACTTCTATACGTCAAACCGAATGACACTTCAAAATGTCATTCAAAAGTTATGATGAAATATCCACAGTTTAGTAATAACTGTACATTTTAATATTTGTCTCGCTCCAAAATGCAGTGTTTCGACTAGTTGAACAATTGTTCAATTTTAACCCCGTTATTTTCTAATTATGCATTTCTTTGTCCATAAGTAACGAACTTTCTAATCAGGAAGCTGCAATCACTAATTCTTGATGAACCAGAAATCATATACAGACTGTGAATGAGTTGCACGTCTGAAAACGTCTAAGGCGATGATATTTTGATTGAAATTGTAGTTTAAGGGACGCTTCCCATACGGATTTCGCGGCCCATCAACTCAATGTTTTATTTAAATTTCACGGTACATTTCTTAGTTCATTTAAGGTCTTTATATCAGCGCTAAATTTAAAAATAAATAATTAAATAATAAATATCAATGAGAGAGCAGAGGGAGATATACATAGAACAAGAATCGGCTATGTACAAGTTCGTCGGTCTGTTTTTGGTAGGTTATACTCGTAAATATGTGTTCATTGTAATCGCGTGGATGTCTTTGTACTCCTTTGTACGCACAAAGCCGTCCAGAAAAAATAGGAGAACCATGGGCGTCTTCAAGTTTTTTCGAGATAGGGAGGGGGGGGGGGGTCGTTTCCAATGCTTTCTTTAGAGAGCCCAAGACTGTGATGTCCAACATAGGAAAAAATAACATGCAGTTGAGCGCTGAGAGGGCGTCATTTGACTTCCCTAACGACGTCCTTGAGAACAGGGTGAGTTCTTCCAGAAATCTGTGCCTGTAACAATGCTTGGAGTGTGTATCGGGGTACAGGACGACTGGCTACGTACTACATTGGGTGAAAGTCAAAGGATCATATTCTGTGTTGAAGCATCAGTTCAGTGACATCTCAGGGGTAACGTGTCTGGTGTTGTATAGGCTTGAGTATTCTGTTTCCGGATGTTCTCTTTCTTGGGCGTTGTCACTCAGGGCGCTGTTGTTATTCCTGTTATCGTCATCCGTATGCTGCTTCAGGTCTGGTCTAACCCGTCTGTGGTCTTCGATGAGTTGTGTCTGTATTACAAAGAATAGAAGAGTTTGCAGTTTCGTGTTTTCTGTTGTTTTTTTGTGTTATACCTTGCGGTATCATAATCCCACAGACAGGCACCATCGTGATCTAAGTCACACATGATAAATATCAATAATTAATTAAGTGCATGAATAATGAAATAAATAAATTAATAAGTAAATAAATATTATAAATAAAAATATTATTATAATTAAAACCGATTGTGAATGTTTGGTATAACCTCCAGTCTACTGCCCCTGCTAGTAAACCAGGCGGTTACCATTCGTTAATAAGGGTTGGAAATAAGGGAAAACAATTTGATCGGTGATCATATTAGAAGCTTTTAATTTGATCGGCGAATTACTTTGTCTATGTTATCGCTATGGCATTTTGATTGGTTAATGTCCAAATTTGATCAGTTATTTCTGATCACTTACCATTATTTCCATCCCTGTAAAATAATGATTTGGCCTCTACTTTAGGCTTGCTGCTGTTGCATATTACATATTAAATAAGGTTATTTTTTAGTGTGTTTTTTTTAACCAGAAACCATATACAGACTGTGAATGAGTTGCACGTCTGAAGCCGTCTAAGGCGATGATAGCCCTGCAGTCTAATACTGACCATATACCACATTACTGGATCATTCACTGACGGCCCATTATAACACCTGTAATCCTATTAGTGTCAGATTTAATTCTGGAAAACGCCATTACATGTCCTCAATCAAAATACTCTGCACTACTTCAAACTCTGAAAGCTTCTCAGCTAATTCATCAAGGTTGGTGTAAAATAACTACTCCGCCTCAGACCATTCATATATATTATACATTTAAAAATATACATTGAGCCACATGTTATCCACAGTAACGTACAGACCTCTTGACCATGTGCTCGCTGCTTCCCGGCACGTTGATCGCATTCCTAACAGGTTCATCATCCGGAGATTTCTCCTTTCCACCTAGCCACAGGCAAAATACATCACCCACCGCACATATCCTTCGAAAACTTTGAATGGTATAAATATGCCCTGAACGGCAACATTTCTCAAGTAGTTTGTTTTCAACAGCTCTTGAATGAAAGATTCACATAACAACTTGCTAACAAGAATATGGCAAATTATAAGCGTCTGTTCCGTCATTCATAATTCGGCCGTCGTCCATTAGAGAATATCCGCGTCCATAATCCAAAGACCTATTCCATATAACAGTATTAGCACCAAATTCATAAAGACAATCATAGTATACATAAACATATATAGGCTTGTTTCCTGCAAGAGAGAAGCGGTCAACAGTTTTCAATGATGCCGGCAAGACATCATGATGTTCCAAAAATATCAAATCCGTATCGCTGATCAGTATTCTTAATCCATAATATTCGTTGTAAAGTCATCATCTAAAGAATGATGTATCTCAGTCACGCTTTGATTGTGACCCTTTCTAGATCTGACAATGTGTGCATCAAAACCGCATTCCCAATATCTTAACTCACTGTTCAGATTCATCGCCCGGGGATTTCTTCTTTAAGTTTAGCCTTAGGTGATATCATTCAAAGTAGTTGAATGAATACATATATAGTCCACATCCTTGTAACTATACCCCGATCCATTCATAAACACCTTAAGTAGATTGTTTTCGATGCACATAACTTGATAAAAAATAATTTCCAGTTCAGACCTTGTACAAGAATCATATTGAAAATGACAAAATAGGACAGTACGTGAAATACAAACGATTTCACGAATTCCTTCTGCGTCTCATGCAAGTACAGACAACTCTGATGACTGGTATAAGACAGAATTAGAAGTTCTATTCTTGAAAGTCAAGGTTAAATAGAAATGATATAAGACAACATTGGGAGTTTTGTTCTTGAAAATCAGGGTTAGATAGAAATGATATAAGACAACATTAGGAGTTCTATTCTTGAAAGTCAGGGTTAAATAGAAATGATATCATTGCATTTGGTATGCAGTTCTTGAAGGTATACGACCACAGTCGTTCAACCTCCTGAATGTTACATTTTCCCAGTAAAAGTTGAATGATCAAATTAATTATTTGATTTGAAAATTCCTGTAAACATTCTACATTTTCTTTCTATCTACTAAATTGTAGCGATATGCAAGAGGTGAGAAAAATTAACTCTCATGATGAATGATAATATCCTAGAGATAATTTATGATGGAGGTCTATAAAGTCTCCACTCAGTCTTGTTCTCAATTCTTTGGATCTTCACGTTACATGTTAAATTGGGGTACTGAATGGGGTAAATTCTTCAAACCGAAAAAGTACCCTATGCGACAGCCAATGAAGATAAGAGTTCAATGCTACCGCGCAGCGAGGCTTTTCTTTGATCTCCACATAAGGCAGACGGGGCTGCAATGCTTTTTAAAAAGTTCATTTCCATAGCCAATCAAATTTTTAATTTTATAGCGGTCAAACAGAGCCAAGTCTGTTCGACTCTTCGAATATGAGAGCGAAATAATTATAGAGCTATGAACGTATTATCCAATCGTTTTTTGAAGAGAAACCGATCGACAGTCGTCATGTCATGGAGAGTACGTGTATAACGTTCGAAGTATTGGATGTATGACGATAATGTCTCGGCAGCCACAATAACACCAGATTGTATTGCTATCGCCATTTAGTTCCGCCTGTTCATCATCACATGATCAGTCCGACTGTTCAAGGCTTGTATTGACGAGAAGTTCGACAGCATAACTGAGCTTAGGAAGGCTTGGTGTGATATATATATCTCGGGAGTTTGAAAAACGAAATATTGAGAGGCGGTTTTCTGATACATTCGTGCAGGAGGATTAATATGGAAGTATTCTCCGTTATCGGTCCATGATTGTACCGAGGAGCTGTAAAACTAACGCGTCTATCGCTGGTCAGTTGCCTATAGTAAATCACCTGTCCAATTTCTGCGACATGCACTCAGCAATCGGGATGATGAATTGGTAACCGTTGTTATAAATGAAGATGTTATCACACTGTCTGAATGGTCATCTGTCGATCTGTGTTAACATTGACCACATGATCAGATAACTGATGACTCTATTGGCGAATGATTCAATGATACAGGCGATCATTTCATCGAAATAATTATTATTGGTCATGTTCCTACGAAGTAGGCTACCATCTGCAAATTGTCCGGTAGTCAGTGAGTGAGTGAGTGATTGAGTCCATCCGAATCCTTTCGTCGGCAAAATAAGGAGAACCGTTGACATTATAACCTTGAGTTTTTTTGCATGAATGTGCATTAGGGGACTGTTACCAGCAAGTTCTGATCTGACCTACTTTTGATGAAAATTTCTGGTGATTTCTGATGAAAATCACTGGTGATTCTAACTTGTGCTGTGCCCATCTTAATATAGGCAGGTTTTCAACTTGGGGCGGGGGGATTTCCAAGAGTTCAGTGCGTGTCGGAGTCCTAATGACCCAGCACATCAGTGATTGGTTCACAGTTATGACTGTCAAAATAGTCTGAATCCATTTGCATCTAAAGTACATTCAGTTCCTGGTTTACGACCAGGCCATTCAATTTTGTACAGTACCTGAACTCTTATTTTGTCAACAATTTAGTGATCTGTCTCAAAATGAGAGACACCTGGAATCGAGGTACTTGGAAGTATAGCTTTGTCGAGATCATTTTTACAAAATACTTTGCGGCTTCTATGGTATTCGTCACACAGGATCTAGCAAAATAGTGTTTTGGCTGGGCTATTAGCAATCTACGTAAACGAAGATGGTGTATCAGGGGAGTTCCACCCAGCGGTAACGCTATGAAAAATTCGTGAGAGCTGTTTATCAATATTCTCCGAGAGCCTGTTGAATTTGAAAATGATTGGCGTTTGGGTTACAGATAAGTACATCTTCTATTCGGAGGCATCAGTCGTTCTGAACTTTCTGGAGAAGAACGTTTACAACGCACCATGCCTAGGCATTATCTGGATATGGTTTCTCCATATTGTTTACTATATTGGACCACGTGCTCATATGTGGGCGTAATTTTAAAATTTCGCCCAAAGTTTTATTCTGTGATATTCTATCTGAGGTTCTATCTGACGTGGATATCATTCGCGTCGTCGGATGATGGAGGTATATTCGTCTAGCTTTTGTATGGCGACTGTGTGGACTCGTAAGCTCATCCTCACATGTACATTGGCGCTACACAGAAATACGGCTCGTTCACATCAGTCTATATTCGGCCAATAACCTATAAATATACCGTTGAAGTACCTTAGTTTTCTGTCCACAATTCCTGTATACAGGCGTATTCAAGAACAGGTCTGCCAATAGTAGTGCACAGTTTGTTCCCATTCGAATACCCATTTGTTGTTTCGAATTTCCAATAGATCACTCTATAAACACGATAACTTTTCCACCAATAGGCATGCGGTGGAACTCAGGAATGTCTTAAGACTTTTGACAATAATATGTCGATGGTAAATTTATTCATATTATATATGTGAGAAATGTCGAACATATGCATTTCTTTGTACATAAGTAACAAACTTTCTAATCAGGAAGCTGCAATCACTGATTCTTGATGAGCCAGAAACCATATACAGACTGTGAATGAGTTGCACGTCTGAAACCGTCTAAGGCGATGATAGCCCTGCAATCTAATACTCACCATATACCACATTACTGGATCATTCACTGACGGCTCATTATAACACCTGTAATCCTATTAGTGTCAGATTTAATTCTGGAAAACGCCATTGCATGTCCTCAATCAAAATACTCTGCACTACTTCAAAGTTCAAGCTCTGAAAGCTTCTCAGCTAATTCATCAAGATTGTATATTTTTAATTGTATAATATTTATGAATGGTCCGAGGCGTACTAGTTATTTTACGCCAGTCAGCCACATGTTATCCACAATGACTCACAGACCTCTTGACCATGTGCTCGCGGCTTCCTGGCACATTGATCGCATTCCTAACAGGCTCATCATCCGAGGATTACTCCTTTCCACATAGCCGCAGGTATAATACATCACCAACCGCACATATCCTTCGAAAACGTTGAATGGATAAATATGCCCTGAACGGCAGCATTTATCATTAGTTTGATTTGAACAGCTCTCGTATGAAAGATTCACATACCAACTTCCTAACAAGAATATGACAAAACACGTTCCATGACCACGTATACATGACTTCTCGGTACATTTATCGAATTCCGAATATGTTAAGTCACTGTTCAGATTCATCACCCGGAGATCTCTCCTTTAAATATATTAGCCGGAGGTAAAATATGATCTCCCACTTCACAGATGAAATCATTCAAAGCAGTTGAATGAATATATAGTCCACATTCTTGTAACTATACCCCGACCTATACTTGAACTTCTTATTTTGTTTTCGATCCACAAAACAACTTGATAAAAAATAATTTCCAGCTCAGACATATGGAAAAGAATCATGCTGTAAAAAGGGCAAAATAGGACACTACTTGAAACATAAACTATTTCACGAACTCGGGGTATCAAGCAAAGTACAGGCAAATCTGATGACTGGCATAAGACAGAATTAGTAGTTCTGTTCTTGAAAGCCAGGTTAAACAGAAACGGCATAAGACAGCATTAGGTGTTCTGTTTTTCAAAATCAGGATTAAATAGAAATGGTATAATACAGCATCAAGAGTTCTGTTCTTGAAATCAGGATTAAATAGAAATGATATAAGAGAACACTAAGAGTTCTGTTCGTGAAAGTCAGGGTTAAACAGAAATGATGCAAGAGAACACTAAGAGTTCTGTTCGTGTGTATGCGACGAAAAGATAGAAGGATTTACGGCCGGTCAGAGTTTGCTAACGTTAGCCATCATGATTGTAATTAAACAGATCGAAGATTAATCCTTAAAAACTTCTCAGCAGCTTAATATGACGGAGGAAGTGACCCCGCGAGCATTTCGCACAAGGACAAGCTGACTTATAATTAATGGTTCATTAGCCAGTTCTCTACGCTGTCCGCTCCCATTTCCATAGCTTTCAATTTCAAAAACTCATACCAATCCTAAAAAAATAGTCGCTGTGATAGACGTGGTATTGACATCCGCGTTGTTAGCTATGGTAATGACGTCGATTCCGTGTTTTGTCTTGAACTAATTTTTTTTTTCATAATCTGAGTTTGACTCAACTGTACCTGTTTCAGTTTCTCGTGTATTTGTCAAAATGTCAGTTAACATCAAATCTGGCATGTTCGGTTAGCCTTTGTGTGTAGTATTAGGTATGTTCGACAAATCTCTTCTCAATATATAAATGCCTGATGCTAAGCAGCATTTTGTTATATTATTTATTTTTAATTTACCTGTGTGAAATTACGTACTATATCCGGTATATTAATGTCGATAAATTGCATTGTCGCATATCGCCATGTATGTCTGTGAAAATACAAGCATAAAAAGTTGAAAGAGACGGGTATAACGGTTATCCGTTCCTTCTTAATCGTTCATCGTACATGCACAGAATCCTCTCGTTGGAACATCTTATAAATAGAGAAAAAAGTAAAAGCGTCTAGTCCGTCATCCAATATTCAGCCGTCGCCCATTAAAGAATTTCCGCGTCCATAACCCAAATCTCTCATTCGTATAACACCATTAATATCAAATTGAAAACAAATCATAGTATAGATAAAAACATAGGTTAGTTTCCTGAAAGAGAGAAGCGGTCAACAGCTTTTAATGATTGCCGGCAAGACATCATGATGATCCAAAAATATCAAATCCGTATCTCTGATCAGTATTCTTAATCCATATGATTATACGTCGTTATACAGAGAAAGATGTATCTCAGTCACGCTTTTGATTGTGGTGGTACATATGAACACCATGAGAAACTTGAAGTACATGGTTTCATACGGACTCTGACCGCGAGTTCAGTGGAACAGACACAAGTTACATAACGTCACGCCATAAATATTGCACACTACGCCAGTATTTATCTATCAAAGCATGCGATATGTATCGCCGGATTGGAGATATGGCCGTGTTTTATACGCTTCTTCATTAAGATCGTCAGATTTTACACAGGAAATAGTATGGTGTTCTATTTGTGCCAATTTGATCTCGCGCGTCCACTTGCAAAAGTCGATGCACGACGCGCGACGCGAAAAGTCGACGTCGTGGTTTTGAAACGCGACGTCGCCCTTTCCGTCGCGCGTCGACTTTTACAATGTTAAAGAGATAGGCCAAAACTCGACGTCGTGTTTCAAAAGTCGACGTCGCCTTTTGGCCTATCTCTTAGCATTGTAAAAGTCGACGCGCGACGCGCGACGGAGAGGGCGATGTCGCCTTTCAAAACACGACGTCGACTTTTCGCGTCGCGCGTCGTGCGTCGCCTTTTTGAAGAATCAAACCTCGAAGCGCGACGCGCGATGGAAAAAGTCGACGTCGCGTTTTAAAAGGCGACGTCGCCCTCTCCGTCGCGCGTCGGGTTTTATAATGTTAAAGAGATAGGCCAAAACTCGACGTCGTGTTTCAAAAGTCGACGTCGACTTGGCCTATCTCCAAACATTGTAAAAGTCGACGCGCGACGCGCGACGGAGAGGGCGACCTCGCCTTTCAAAACGCGACGTCGACTATTTCCGTCGCGCGTCGCGCGTCGACTTTTAAAAAGTCGACGCGCGACGCGCGACGGACATTCGCGTCGCCTTTTGGTTTACAAAAGTGCGCATGTCTGGGGAGCATGTATTACTATAATGTTCACAGCTGTGATTTTCGATTCTTGTAGCTCCTGACCGGTGTTGGTAATTTGGTGAGAATTTACTGCAAGATAGCAAGAATGACAAGATATTTTGCATGCATGGAGATTATGTACAACAAAATATAGTTGTTAGGCTGTCTGAAATGGTTTTTTTTGCTGATTAATTTTCGAACACTGGTACCTGTGTTCCACAAAATGCACGCCCCTCAATCGAGAGGACAATTCGCATCTATTACCTTGTCAATGTGTTACTATTTCGCCGGACTAATACGTAAATTAAATTCAAGTTTCCAATAATGAACAAAAGCGTATGTAAGTAACTATTTTGCAGGATTAACAGTAACGACTGGAAAACAGAGGGAAAATAATTAATCGCTTGTGTAGCTCAATGGAACTGTGAGATCTTACATTCTTGAGACATCCTGATGAATGTCTCCTGATAAAACGCGCCACGTTGCATTTTATCTCGAATCATACCACCCTTTTTAATAGTAAGACTGTGTTTTCTGCCATTTTAGACTAGTGACTATATGCTGTCGAAGTAAAGGTGAGGTGTGGGGTCATTTTACTTTCGTTTTCGGCCGGAAAACAGTAAGGTCCCACATTTCCTTTGAGCTACACAAGCTATTAATTAGTTTTTCTCTGTTTTCCAGTCGTTACTGTTACTCCTGCAAAACTATTGCTGGCATCATTGAAAATTGTTGACCGCTTCTCTCTTGTAGGAAACAAGCCTATGTTTATGTATACTTTTGTCTTTTTGAATTTGGTGCTAATACTGTTATATGGAAATGGAATAGGTCTTTGGATTATGGACGCGGATATTCTCTAATGGACGACGGCTGGATTATGAATGACGGACTAGACGCTTGTAATTATATAAGCTTTTGGTTCATTATTGGAAACTTGAATTTATTTTACGTATTAGTCTGGCGAAATATGAACACATTGACAGGCTAATAGATGCGTATTGTCCTCGCGATGGAGGGGTGTGCATTTTGAGGAACACAGGTACCAATGTTCGAAAATTAATCAGCAATATAACATATCTGACAGCGAAATAAATAAATTATGTGGTACATAGTTTCCATGTATGTTAAATATCTTGCCATTCTTGCTTTGTTGCAGTAAGTTCTCAGCAAATTACCAACACCGGTCAGAAGCTACAAGGATCGAAATTTTTTTTTTTTTCGTTCAAAATTAACACCCCAAACCACAATACAACGAAACAATACGAGACAGAACAAGACTATATGATACGATACAATACAATAAAATGCAAAATAATACCATACATTACAATACAATATATTACAATTCAACATATTACAACTCAATACAAAACAATACAATTCTAAACAATACCATACCATACAGTACGGTGAAATATACCATAATACAACACATCACAGTACAAACACACATACACCTTTACATGAAAGAAGAACGTTAACAAAGATTGTGAATTTTATATAATACGTTTGTACAACGTATAGTGGCAAACTTCAATTGATAATTTGATTGATAATTTATTGTCTCGTGAACAATATGGAATACATGCTCCCCAGACATGCGCACTTTTGTAAACCAAAAGGCGACGCGCGACGCGAATGTCCGTCGCGCGACGGAAAAAGTCGACGTCGCGTTTTGAAAGGCGACGTCGCCCTCTCCGTCGCGCGTCGACTTTTACAATGTTAGGAGATAGGGCAAAAGTCGACGTCGACTTTTGAAACACGACGTCGAGTTTTGGCCTATCTCTTTAACATTATAAAACCCGACGCACGACGCGCGACGGAGAGGGCGACGTCGCCTTTTAAAACGCGACGTCGACTTTTTCCGTCGCGCGTCGAATTTTGATTCTTCAAAAAGGCGACGCAAGACGCGCGACGCGAAAAGTCGACGTCGAGTTTTGAAAGGCGACGTCGACTTTTACAATGCTAAGAGATAGGCCAAAAGGCGACGTGGACTTTTGAAACACGACGTCGAGTTTTGGCCTATCGCTTTAACATTGTAAAAGTCGACGCGCGACGGAAAGGGCGACGTCGCGTTTCAAAACACGACGTCGACTTTTCGACTTTTGCAAGTCGACGCGCGAGATCAAATTGGCACAAATAGAACACCATAAAATAGCAAATGCTGCCAGGCGAGATCTGTATACGCCATATGCAGGTACCACTGGAATATTATTGTTCAGAAAAGAATAGTTTACGATGCAGAAATTGCAAATATATCTCTTGTCGTAAAATCGACAAGAGAGAAGCCCACTTTTACAGAGATACAGGTCTAAATATGATGTGCCATTAGGGCTATTTGTAGTTCCCTTCAAATCCAGTGTAGGTGGGGTCATTTATATAGCGATTATCCGCAGCGAGAAGGACATCTAGAAGGACCTGCATTCGGCGTATACACATATCGCCTTGTAGCATTTGGTAGATCATGTGCAGACTGTGACGAGTTTAACCAACGTCACAGAATATTACTGCAGAGCTATACTACCAAACGCCTCCATTCAAAGTTTCTCAAATTCTGTGATAAATATCGTACGCTGACGGCAAAATACGATCGTAGTGCATGTGCAAGATCTCTGAAGCTACGTTCCGTAACCCGGGGCTAAGGACAGTTTGAACACATGTACTTCAAGATCCTCATGGCGTTCAAATGAACAGGCACATTCAAAGCCTGACTAAGATACATCATTCTCTAGATAACGACTTTACAACGAAACTCATATGGATTGAGAATACTTGTCAGTGATACGAATTAGATATTTTTGGAACATCACGATGTCTTGCCGGCATCATTGAAAACTGTTGATCACCTATCATGCGTTCACATCCACGTGGTGTTCAAATGAACAGGCACAATAAAAACGTGAGTGAGATACATACTCTGGAAACGACTTGGCATTCATTTGAATAAAGAATAATGGTGATTAGGATTCTATGTATAGTACATCATCATGTCTTGCTGACATCATTGATAACTGTCGACCTTTTCTCTCTTGGGGGAAATTATCTTTTGTTGTTATTTTTTTCTGTTTTTCATAAACATTTGAAATTAGTGCTTTCATGCAAAATATTTCTTTCGATTATTGACAATGGCTGAATATTGAACGTCGGATCTGACGCTTGATATTCCAATTGTTTAGAGCTTCAGCTATCTGATTGTTATGAGCCTGCTTTACTAAGGAAGGAAAGAATTCATCGGTGTCATGTTCAAATTATTTCAAGAAGTAAATTAATGCCATCACATCACGATCACACAATCGCTAGTTCAATTATGGTAGAAGAGTTATTAGCGACATTTTAGTAGCAAAAACTGTGTTAAATGAACCAGCCTTCAGATATCGCATTTTCTGCACTGTAACGTCAATGTCCCTCATCATTAAGAAAGAACAATATTTAACAGTGGTGCACAAGAGCAAACAATGCGATACCGATAAATGACAATACATCGATCAGTCCTACCTTCACTGTACGAGTTTAACCTGCTGTCTGTGTATAAAATCTTAACGGCTATAAAGCCAATTTCGATAAAACAGGATTATGTATAGTGTAGTTGTCTGGTTTAATGTTTCCGTGGTTATATTTGTTTATACCAGGATGAGGGTGATAATCCGCGATGGAGCAGCATCGCAAATGATGTCATTTTGTCGATAAATCGACCAGAAAATTTTATACTGGTTATATAGAAGACGAGGCTGTCACTTGTGCTTTCTGGTCTTGTTCAGATAAAAGAAATCTCGGCACCCATCACATCTGGTAGTTATTACCTCGTACTTGGAATGCGTAATTCGGCAGTTTGAGTATCCAATTTTACCACCGATTAGTGTTGGAATGTATGTCACTAATTTATGTTTTGTGACTGTAACTGAACTATTCAACCTACATGCGACAAGAGGGGTGATATTTGGGCAATATTTCTATATTAATTTTACAGGATATGCACATAGCGAATTCTTAGTGCACGCTATTACAAAAGGCCGCAATACAGGCTGAAACAGTAGCGAAATTGCACAGAATGCGAATCTCGCAAGTCACAAGCCGAGTTGCCTGTGGAATTTTTATGGATATTAATTTGGCGGTCGAATAGGAAGCCCACTAACATTATATGTGTTTCTTCTCCATATATCGGAGGAGTGAACTGGCCATCATACTTTAGCAATATTTTTTTTCTTCAATATTTTAATACCTCGTAAATTCTTCAAATTCTACTATATGATTGCCGAATATTTATTTCTGTATAACACTATAAGAATCAGCACTGGAGGAATCTCCACAAGCAATGTGCTTTTTACAGTAACAAACAGAGTGTCTCAGATTTAATGTGATTCTTTATCTATATGGTATACAATGCCGGCAAAATTTCAATATGAGGGTTAAACCTTAAAACAAATTCGGGTCGAGATGTTCTAAACATCCCAAATCTACCCCATTCTCTATACTGTGAAGTCATGTGGCTCTGTCAGTATGTCGACACCTCTTCCCACTTCCCTTATATGTGTTGTAATTCATGTGGTGCATCCAGGGGAATGCCTGTCTCCCAGCTTGAGGTGGCAAACGGGATTAGATTTCCCTATATTGATATGAGGAGGTATTTTTTTGAAGACAACCGATTGATGAATAAAGCTTTCACAAAAAGCTGTTCAGGATGGATGTAATATGATTGCTGCTAATAGTTGGACCATAAGACTAGTGATATCATACTACGATCGATTCTTGCATTCAGTAAAGAGGGTGGACGGATTCACCCAACAGTAGATGTACATGAATGGTCACTCAGAATCACAGAGGCATGCCATGTATACCACGAGGGATGTTTATTGGTCAAAATAGTTCATTATAACTAGATTAGTTTTGCGGTACGAGACATATAGGCTACGAAACGCTGCCCCAGAGGTTTTGCACCCAGAGCTCTTATTTTGTCAACAATTGAGTGCTTTCTCTCAAAATAAGAGACAGCTGAAATCGAGCTTTGTCGAAATCAGTTTTTATAAAATAACTTGCGGCTTCTATGGTATTCGTCACACGGGATCTATCAAAGTGATGTTCCGTCTGGGCATTTGCCAATCTAGGTAAACCAAGATGGCATATCTGGGGAATACCATCTAGCGGTAACGCTATGAAAAATTCGTGCGAGCTGTTTGTCAATATTCTCTGAGAGCCCATAATAAGCGATTCACCTAAAAGTTCGCCTTTTCAATTTGTCATTGATTGGTGTTCACGAATTCACGAATATATACAGTTTCTATTCGAACGCAACAGGCTCTTTGAACTTTCTAGGGAAGAACGTTTACCACGCACCATGTCGGGACATGATCCTTTATTTGAATACGGTTTCTGTAATTGTTTACAAAATTGGCCCACGTGCTCATATGTGGGCGTAATTTTAAAGTTTCGCTCCAATTTTCCAGTATACGTGGATACCCTTTACGTCGTCGAAAATATCCCTCATCTACGCTTCGAGGATAAGCAAAAAGAATACAAATTTGATATATCATTTTGAAAAGAACGGAGATGTGAGGAATAATTTGAGTGGATGGGAGTAGACAGTTGAACGGGCGATGAGAGCAAACGACATCACGCTACACCACCACCGCCCCCCCCCCACCCCACACACACACACCTCCGTATTGGTTTCGCTACAGGCCGGCCTGGTATGTCCCTGCTGCACAAATCCATACAGGTTATGGCACGGAATTTACAATATCATATCTACTTCCATTTATGACACAGGCTGGTAGCTGGAAAATATTTTAATAAAATGATTCTTTGGAAGTCAGAATCTGGATAAATAATCCTCTGTGAAGTGCCAAAACCCTGGATTCTCGGCGCGGTTTGGTTTAGATTTCAACTGCAACCTGTGCGCGAAATTACCGCCTACATGTGTCTGATGAAATATCCACAGTTTAGCAGTTGATTCAAAGGGCAGTGCCGAATAACTGAACATTTTAATATTTGTCTCGCTCCAAAATGGAGTGTTTCGACTAGTTGAACAATTGTTCAAATTTAACGCCGTTATTTTCTAATTATGTATTTCTTTGTCCATAAGTAACAAACTTTCTAATCAGGAAGCTGCAATCACCGATTCTTGATGAGCCAGAAATCATATACAGACCGTGAATGAGTTGCACGTCTGAAACCGTCTAAGGCGATGTAAAGTTGATTGAAATTGTAGTTTAAGGGCCGCTGTCCATACGGATTTCGCGGCCCGTCAACTCAATGTTTTATTTAAATTTCACGGTACATTTCTTAGTTCATTTAAGGTCTTTACCAGCCCTAAATTTTAAAATTAATTTTTAAATAGTAAATAACAATGAGAGAGCAGAGGGAGATATACAGAGAAGTAAAGAAGAATGGGCTATATACAAGTTCGTCGATCTGTTTTTGGTCAGTTATACTGGTAAATATGTGTTCAAAAACTGGAAGAACCATGCGCGTCTTCAATATTTTCCGAGAGTTTCCTATGCTTTCTTTAGAGAGCCCAAGACTGTGATGTCCAACATAGGGGGAAAATAGCATGCAGTTGAGCGCTGAGAGGGCGTCCGTCGACCTCCCTAACGACGCGCTTGAGAACATGGTGAGTTCTTCCAGGAATATGTGCCTGTAACAATGCTTGGAGTGTGTATCGGGGTACAGGACGGCAGGCTACGTCCTACATTGCGTGAAAGTCAAAGGATCATATTCTGTGTTGAAGCATCAGTTCAGTGACATCTCAGGGGTAACGTGCCTGGTGTTGTATAGGTTTGAGTATTCTGTTTCCGGACGTTCTCGTTCTTGGGTGTTGTCACTCATAGTGTTATTCTTCTGATTATTATTTTTCTGCTTATTATTCTTATTATTCTGTTTTTGCTATAGCGGCTAAACGGCTAGCAATACATCTTAGATATTTGGCACATTTGAAGATACTGGTCTCAAGTTTCTGGTAGAGGAATTCAATTTTGACCTTGACCTTGACCTATTGAGCTATGGACTTTATATGAAAAACATCATTTTGCGAATATTAACCAAACGCATAAGGCGCTGCAGCTGTAATTTAGAATGCAAAAGTTCACAGATGTACCCAACAAAATACGCCAATAAAATAAGTAGGTCAGAAAAGGAGTTTTCGAGTTCTCTCCCCTGGTGCTGTTTTCCTTGTCTTCGGTGTAGAGTCCAAACTAAAGAATATATCTGAAAGAAAGTTGATGGATGGCGAGTCTTACATATGGCCATGCTGTAGTTATATTTTTGAATTGTTACGTAACAAGAAAAAGTAGTTATATCCCCTTTAATATTTTTCAAAATCCGTCATTTTATAAGGAAATAAGCTATAGCATTGATTCTTATACCATTGATGAACACTTTAATGACTTAAAAGTGCGTGACCTAAAATTTGACCTTTCACCTCCAGGAGCGTCTCTATATGAGTGCAAAGTTTGGTGGTCAACTCTTGAACGGCTGACGCGATCAGTCTGAAAATAAGGTCGTGTGACCTACATGACCTCACAAGGTCACCACTTGTCTCACCAAGTATCCAATTATCGAAAATACGGCTTCCATTTTCTGAAAAACTATCACACTGACAGGCTCGAAACAATGACACAATATTGAGTACAATAGTGACTTTCTTTTGGCGCTAATTATAAAACCATCCGATGTGACCTTGACCTTGAATATTACAAAATGTAAAAAGCGTTGTATGTACTTTTCTCGAAAACTACAACTTGCAGGTATCTGTAATTTAACACATTTGTATCCCATAATACAGGTATGACGTCACCGAATTTTCAAGATGACCTTGACCTTGGTTTTTGAGATATGGCCACGGATAGTTTTGCGACTACAGTGCCATAACACGAAAACTGTTGGAAATTTTAAGTTGAAATTTGCACATCAATGTAGGTCATTACATGACGTAACAGAACATCAGTAGAACCCATAAAAAGATACCAGAAATATTGGGAGATAATTAGCAATTTCCGAAATTTACGATGTATTCAAGTTTTTCGAAAAGTATGCATCCAATCATCACTATTTTTAGGCATTATTGAGGGAATATATATATGTATTTGCCTATTAAATTTCAAGAATATAGCTTTGATAGGTTTAGAGATATTAAAGAAACAATTTTCCCGAACTATTAAGCCGTCCCCTTAGAGGCAGTTTTTGCACCTTTGTGACAATTTGTCTTGTGTATCAATAAATATACAAGATAATATATAACTATATATTTTATGAAAGCGTACATCGTAGGGATTCCAACTATATGATTTGTATAACCGACGCTGCTACTGTGTAGAAAATATTCCAATTTAAAAAAATTAAAATGAAAACAATAGCGTCCATTTTTCAATTGAAATTTCATGAAAACTGTTGGTCTTCTTTCAACTTTGATGGTACACCTTGATAGGAGACAATTCGAACTAGTAAACTGTATCTCATTTTATTTTTATTTTTACCTGGTTTTGTTTTTACAGCTATTTTACTAAAATAAATTGAAAAAAAAACGTACTATTTTACGGTCGTTTGTCTTAAAAGTTGAATAATTAACTAGAGCCTATAGGCTTTGGCATGTAATCTATGACTGGGTCAACTTATCATTTTAATAAAACATTGTTTATAAGTAGATTCGATTATTAATCAATTATTTTTAGGATGAGACTTTCTTGGTGAAGCACAGAAACTAGTGCTGGATGGGTCGACCCCGTGGGGGTTCGAACCTGTGCTCTCGGAATTTGGCACTAAATTGCCAGCAGTAAATGCAAGCGCCCTAAACCACTTTGCCACCTCAGCTCTTGTTTTTGCAGCTGCGTTGAGGCCTATATTGCACGGCAATAGCGTGAAGAACAGATGTATTTAGTCTCGGGGCCCCATTAGAATTTACTTATATCAAGATTTTCAATTTTTTCCCCACGGGTTAGAACAGCAGCATGTTAGTACTTGCTTCTTCAACCTGAGCCAGTTAGCGCGTCATGGGGCTTTGTTTACATTCCACTCGAAAGTATGTCACTCAGTCACGGGGTCGTGGAGCTGTGTATCAATGAAGGGTGGTCAGTGAAAATTTTGTGACTGATTGATCCGAACTGAAATGTTTTGTATGGCATAGCTAATTTCTAAACTACCGCTGTTATGTTAGCAGGGGTCCAATATACACACATAACAGCCATAAGATTTAAGGCTAATGAAATTTAATACACGACTCCACAGTCTCGCCATATTAGGTAAACCGGGTCGTATCCAAAGCGAGGCTCTGGGTCAGTGGAACGTAAACACTGGCGAGAAAGCGTGTGGCCCAGGCTAATAGGCATAAATACACGACTCCACAGTCTCACCATATTAGGTAAACTGGGTCATATCCAGAGCGCGGCTCTGGGTCAGTGGAACGTAAACACTGGCGAGAAAGCATGTGGCCCAGGCTGATCAAACATGCCGAAAGGTGCAAATAATGGCTCAAGTAAAGGAAAAGGCAAGGCGGAGAGAGGGTATAATGATGGAATATTATAATGTAAAATACTGCTTGCTGATCAGGTTATCAGTGCACTCATTACATGAATATTTGAAGAAATTTGGTAATTTTGACCAAATATTTCAGGTCATAAATAAGAGATGCACATCTTCAAACCATATTAAACATGTGTACAAAGTTTCAGAAACATCCAGTAATAACTGTGTGACTAGTTAATTACACAAGAACATGCTATATATATTTGAATATATGCCGAAAATCGACAAAGTCTAAATCTGGGTAATTTTGACAAAAATTAATATTTCATGTCTCATATAAGAGATGCAAATCTTCAAACATGTCTACAAATTTTCAGAACCTTCTGATAAAAATAGTAGGAGTAGTTGATAACACTAAAAACTTGTCTATACATGGGAATAGATCCTGAAAATGGCAAAGTCCTATATTAGTTCAAAACGTCATAAATGTGCCAAAAATTATAATTTCGCCTAGTAAATAGGACATGCACAACTTCAAACCATAGGTAACACATATGTAAAGTTTCATTAAAATAGAAGCAAAATCTAAGGAGGAGTAGCCTGGACAAAATTGTGTGATCCTGAAAATGTCCTATCAAGTTCAAAACGTCGTAAATATGTCAAAAATAAAAATAAAAATAGGAGATGCACATCTTCAAACCATAGGTAACACATATATAAAGTTTCATTAGAATAGAAGCAAAATCTTAGTAGTCAGGGAAAAAATGTGTCTACAGACAGACGGTCGTACGGACAGACAGACGAACAAGCCGATTCCAGTATATCCCCCCCCCCCCTAACTACGTTGCGGGGGATATAATAAATACTATGCTATCACATTATATAGACTGAGGATTACTTCTTACGGTGTAAAATGAATTCTCTAGGCCCACTAAACTTTAGTACTGGTAATACTAGGAGAAATAGCATATTCGGTTGAATTTCTGTTTCATTTCTCTCAACCTTATGAGAATATAATTTTTGGTTAAATATTTAGTTTTTTGTATTGTTATTTTTGGTTTCCAGTTTTACGCTAGGTATTCATTCTCATGGTTATACTGGTAGATTATTGTTGTTGCTTCATGGTGTAATGGAGAGTAGTAGCCTAGCTATATAATGCTTTCACTAATATTGGAGTGTACTGTATATAGTCACACAACCACTAACACTGTCTTGTTCAGCACCGGTATCTATTTGAGTGAAAAAAATGTATAAATATTTTTATTTTAAATATATTTATATTCTGGTGATTAAATATCGTATCAATTGCAGCCCTTGCTATAAGAGTTTGCCGTAGTAAAACCGTCCATCCACGGCAAAAAAAATGCTACAGATGTCTGATTTTCCGAACTGAATAATTATCGTGGGGCCTATGTTTTTATCAGATGGGTATCATACCAGGCCTTATTTTTTGACGTGAACGCTCGTTCAGGTTACGTGAAGGTTGCGCAAACCATATTTTACGCCAACGGTCACCGTACACGTGGGGCGAATAAACGACTTGCTGGTCCTCTGAAAGCGGCAAAAAAAGAGTTATTGCCCCCTTTTCAGGAGCAAGATTCGGATACAGCAATGCCTTCAACATGGGCCTGGAGAAAATCACCGTCATAAGTTTGTTTATGGACAGTGTCAGAAGCTGACAGGGACCTGGAATATCACTGACCCTTTCTAGAGTGAAAGAAGTCTGAAGAGATCATATAAAAAATCATTTGAAATAACATTTTTCAGCAGTTTTCAGTCCTTGCCTATACTTAAAGCATGCGTGAGGCAAAAGTTTACTCGTGGTTCGCATTGCACTATGGGGAGGAAACATGGCCGTTTTTGCTATTTGTAGATGACCGGCAAGGCGTGTATTTCATCTGCTAGCTAAGTTACTTTCACAAGTCGGCAGTGTCTGTCTGCACAAAGTGAAAATAAAATAAAAAGTGGCGACAGCGATATTTCCGCGTATACCGTCCACTTTCTCTTTCTCCTTTTGTCGACTGGCAGGCACGGCCGTGGTCGTTTGATAAATCATGAATTCTTTATGGCCTAGTTAATTGTTTCGCTCAGAGTGGTTTCGTTTTCACTGGTCAGACAATTACGCATGCCCAGATGGAAATAGGTCAGCCCGTTCAGCAATGTCAGAAGTTGCATGAAATAGAAAGTGAAGAGGTCTGTCCGAAAGTGAATGGCCAATTAGCGGACCCCCTCTAGGAAGCAACCCCATAATTAGATTGGCACTGAAGCTGCATGCGAAGTGCTACCGGTTAAAAGTGTGTACCTGAACTGTGACGTCTGGGACGTATTTCTTTCACATTATAATTTTTACAGCCTGTTGACCTCAACACGTGCTTCGAACAATTCCACGCAAGCCCCGGGCGATCTCAATCATGAAGGCTGGTGATCACGGGAGGGGGGGAATTGGGGGTGGAAAGACCAGTCGCATGCAAATTACAACATCATCATTCATTCTCGGGTTTTGTATTCGAATGAACCGTTACCTTATTTTTATGTCATTGAAATATTGCCACTGTTTTCACGGGTTTAAAATGTTCATATGATCAAATAATATGAACTCGTGTTCAGCTTTGTTACAGCTTTCACCCCTGCTGATTTTGCCAAGTGACTCAAGTGAGGTTATCCCGGGCAGTGTGGTTCGTGTCCAAAAACAATGAAACCGTGGGGGAGATGGGTTGTAGTGAAGTTTCTCCGTAAATCAAATAGCATCTCATTGGGGTATTTGTTCTCCTATTAAGAGTAGATAATCTTTATTCTTTTCACACTAATGTAATATTCTCATGGTTTCCGGATAATAAATAGCTTTTTGCTAAAACAATGGGGAAACAGTTAATTGCGTATGCGTGCTCTTCCATCCCTGGAGTCAAAATCAGAATGGGCTTAGCGATAGCGGGTCATGCGCAGTGACTGGGTACTAAATCCAGATACGAATGTTTGACACCCAAAAGTCATCCGTACGACAGGGTCAGGATTCAAGTATCTTTATTATCAGTGATTATGGCAAAGCATTTTCTTGGTGTAGATGACAAAGGACCTACCAATATGGTATGATCCAAAAATAGTGTGCGGGGGGCACAGATTGTGAAAGACGCATCTCTGTTTACAAGACAATGCTTCTCTTGAGATTTTTGCTCGAATAAACAACACTCTTTATTCTTCTTACATTAATGAAACATTATTACGCTTTCAGCGGAATAAAAATCTATTTGATTGAACAATGAGACACCAGTTTTAGAATTTTTCCACCCCTTACCTACCCCGGTCTTCATGCTGATTTCACCATTTCAGACTGACCCGATTCTTGTCAACTCGACATACCGTACCGTAAATTAACGAGAAATGGTGCACTCGAACTCGGCACAAAATTAACATGCCTTGCAACAGGGTTTGTCCAGAATATTTTACGGAAACATTACGAACAAGAGAATGATTAAAAGAATGTATTATAGCGCCTCTATCGAACTAAGACATCTCCTAGAAGAAGAATAGGTTCGCAGCAGTGATCAAGTCAAATCACTCGAGGACAACCCCGACCACTTCCTGCCTATTTACTCGCGCACTGAGACACTGGGACAAGCAAAACGCTGTAAGATAACACTTTCAGATACAAAAGAGTATTGTAACATATATATTGTTAAAGTAATAGACTCAAGAAAGAAAACACTATTACGATAAACAGAAAATACAGACAATATCAAGGATGAGCTCGAGAGCTCTTTCTTTAGGATGTGTACGTTGGTCGGACGGCGGAAGGATATCTTTAAACTTAATTCATGCCCCTATAATGTAAATCTATTACCATAGATTACATAAAAAGCTAAGTCGAAGTTACGAAAAGTGAGATAGCGTTTACTAGATCACCTTATAAGTAACAAGCATGCCAAATTTCAAAAGCGTAGCATGGAAACTTTTTTGCTTGTATTCTATTGTCAAATACATTTTTAATCTGTCTTATAGGACCTACTCGAATTCCTGTTTATTCGTCAAGGCAGTTTGAAATCCAATTTAAACTTCAAAAACTTGCTAAAACTTGGTTAGGTGAGAAATGTTAACACCTCTGCTGATCACTTCACGGCGGGTGTCTGAGCGGAGTCCATTAATAATACAATACACACTCAGGCAGCTAGTAACGACTTACAATAGATAGTTGCGTGAAAGGTTAATCTCTTCCCAGCTGGATATCTGCTCACCTGTAAGGCAATCTGTTTAATTTTTCCAGTGCCTCAAACACTAAATTTTTAATGCTAGTATTGACGCACTTCTAATTAGAATTTTGATTTTTTCACCAAATGTTAGATGAAATAGTGAATATCTGAACGAAGAAATAAAAAAAATGACCAATTTTGACCCTCTAAGGGGACAGCTATCCTTAAATGATCACATGTTGATTTCATCTATTCAATGGGCGTTGTCAATTTCGCTATAGCGATTCGGCTGTAGCACTCGAGGCATACGGTGTTCGCCATTAAATAAATGTCGTGTTACATGACGGGGCCGGCGCAATTTTGGAAATCTTTTATCTCTTGAACCGCAATAGGTACGGACTTCTAATTTGTTGCCTGTTACTTCCAATAATGGGTTCTTTCGTTGACAACGACTCCGTATCGAGAACAGTAATTGTGGAAAACTTGAAATGTTACGAGAAAGCCGTTAGTTTGCCATAATACAGCGTAGACAAAGGTTCAGCGATACTGGTATTCGAAAACAAACAAGGGGAATAACTAAAGGCGGAAGTGCGCGCGACTGTTCTTGAAGTACGCGCCACTGTTCTTCTGACAGCGAGGGTAGGAATATAGCTGTTTTCCAAGCAAGCTCGGCAAGGATGGCATTAGGTGTCTGATAAAAGTGCCTAAAACGAGTGAACATTTCCTGTCGCCGTTTATATGGAATGTTCCGAGATGAAATGGATTGCACAAAGAAGGTAAAGATTTGTTTTCTAATTTAAGAACAACACCCAGTCGACTAAAATTGCGCGCCACAATACGTAAGTGAACCGGCTTATGACTGCATCTCGTTGTGGTTTCACGCGATTTGTAAATACTAGACTGAAGTTTCCGGTACAGGTAATCAGTTTTGATTGAGGGAATATATATATATATATATATTCAGTCATTTTATTTTATTTTCTTTTCTATATATTATCCTGGGCAGGTATTCAACTGTTATTTATCTATATATATATATATATATGTTTGGAATTGACAGTATGAATGCATTCGCATTGTTGCAGGCAGGATACAATGTCCGCCCCCAATTAGCATGGTGTTTGAAGTATATTTATGTACACGACGAAATTAGTATTGAGCGACATATATTCAGTGCCCAGATAGAGCGGACTCAAATAGAAAACAATAGACTTTCAACAGTTTAACTTTTTGCAATTGTTTGAACAACGGCACATAACCATGAAAGTTCACACTCGATATAAGGCTCTCGCAATCTAGACAAATTAAACTTCCCGGAAAATGTTTCCACTCGGTATTTGTAGTATATGGCACATCACAATACAGCGAAATACTACCTTTTCGGGACGTCCTGGAAAGACCGTGACATTGTTCCAACAATATCCAGTTATTCTTGTTATCGTCATCCGTATGTTGTTGCAGGTCTGGTCTAGCCCGTCTGTGGTCTTCGGTGAGTTGTGTCTGTATTACAAAGAATAGAAGAGTTTGTAGTTTCGTGTTTTCTGTTTTTTGGTGTTATACTTTGCGGTATCATTGTCCAACAGACAGGCACCATCGTGATCTAAGTCACACATGATAAATAGTAATAATTAATTAAGTACATGAATAATGAAATAAATAAATGAATAAGTAACTAAATATTATATATAAAAATGTTATTATAATTAAAACCGATTGTGAATGTTTGGTATAACCTCCAGTCTATTGCCCCTGCTAGTAAACCGGACGGTTACCATTCGTTAATAAGGGTTGGAAATAAGGGAAAACAATTTCATCGGTGATTATTTTAGAAGCTTTTAATTTGATCAGTGAATTACTTTGTCTATGTTATAGCTATGGCATTTTGATTGGTTAATGTCCAAATTTGATCAGTTATTTCTGATCACTGACCATTATTTCCATCTCAGTAAAATACTGATTTGGCCTCTACTTTAGGCTTGCTGCTGTTGCATATTACATATTAAATAAGGCTATTTTTTAATGTGTTTTTTTTAACCAGAAACCATATACAGACTGTGAATGAGTTGCACGTCTGAAACCGTCTAAGGCGATGATAGCCCTGCTGTCTAATACTCACCATATACCACATTACTGGATCATTCACTTACGGTTCATTATAACACCTGTAATCCTATTAGTGTCAGATTTAATTCTGGAAAACGCCATTACATGTCCTCAATCAAAATAATCTGCACTACTTCAAACTCTGAAAGCTTCTCAGCTAGTTCATCAAGGTTGGTGTAAAATAAATACTCCGCCTCAGACCATTCATATATATTATACATTTAAAAATATACATTGAGCCACATGTTATCCACAGTAAACGTACAGACCTCTTGATCATGTGCTCGCTGCTTCCCGGCACGCTGATCGCATTCCTAAAAGGTTCATCATCCGGAGATTTCTCCTTTCCACCTAGCCACAGGCAAAATACATCACCCACCGCACATATCCTTCGAAAACTTTGAATGGTATAAATATGCCCTGAACGGCAACATTTCTCAAGTAGTTTGTTTTCAACAGCTCTTGAATGAAAGATTCACATAACAACTTGCTAACAAGAATATGGCAAATTACAAGCGTCTGTTCCGTCATTCACAATTCGGCCGTCGTCCATTAGAGAATATCCGCGTCCATAATCCAAATACCTATTCCATATAACAGTATTAGCACCAAATTCATAAAGACAATCATAGTATACATAAACATAGGCTTGTTTCCTGCAAGAAACGGTCAGCAGTTTGATGCCGGCAAGACATCGCCCGTGTTCCAAAAATATCAAATCCGTATCGCTGATCAGTATTCTTAATCCATAATATTCGTTGTAAAGTCGTCATCTAAAGAATGATGTATCTCAGTCACGCTTTGATTGTGACCCTTTCTAGATCTGACCATGTGTGCATCAAAACCGCATTCCCAATATCTTAAATCACTGTTCAGATTCATCGCCCGGGGATTTCTTCTTTAAGTTTAGCCTTAGGTGATATCATTCAAAGTAGTTGAATGAATACATAGTCCACATCCTTGTAACTATACCCCGACCCATTCATAAACACCTTAAGTAGATTGTTTTCGACGCACATAACTTGATAAAAAATAATTTCCAGTTCAGACCTTGTACAAGAATCATATTGAAAATGACAAAATAGGACAGTACGTGAAATACAAACGATTTCACGAATTCCTTCTGCGTCTCATGCAAGTACAGACAACTCTGATGACTCGTATAAGACAGAATTAGGAGTTCTATTCTTGAAAGTCAAGGTTAAATAGAAATGATATAAGACAACATTGGGAGTTTTGTTCTTGAAAATCAGGGTTAGATAGAAATGATATAAGACAACATTAGGAGTTCTATTCTTGAAAGTCAGGGTTAAATAGAAATGATATCATTGCATTTGGTATGCAGTTCTTGAAGGTATACGCCCAGAGTCGTTCAACCTCCTGAATGTTACATTTTTTCAAGTAAAAGTTGAATGATAAATTAATTATTTGATTTGAAAATTCCTGTAAACATTCTACATTTTCTTTCTATTTACTAAATTGTAGCGATATGCAAGAGGTGGGAAAAATTAACTCTCATGATGAATGATAACATCCTAGAGATAATTTATGATGGAGGTCTATACAGTCTCCACTCAGTCTTGTTCTCAATTCTTTGGATCTTCACGTTACATGTTAAATTGGGGTACTGAATGGGGTAAATTCTCCAAACCGAAAAAGTACCCTATGCGACAGCCAATCAAGATAAGAGTTCAATGCTACCGCGCAGCGAGGCTTTTCTTTGATCTCCACATAAGGCAGACGGGGCTGCAATGCTTTTAAAAAAGTTCATTTTCATAGCCAATCAAATTTTTAATTTTATAGCGGTCAAACAGAGCCAAGTCTGTTCGACTCTTCGAATATGAGAGCGAAATAATTGTAGAGCTATGAACGTATTATCCAATCGTTTTTTTTTTAAGAGAAACCGATCTACAGTCATCATGTCATGGCGAGTACGTGTATAGCGTTCGTCGTATTAGATGTATGACGATAATGTCTCGGTAGCCCCAATAACACTCGATCACAGGCCCTCAAAACAAGAGTTTTTTTGTGGGGGGGGGGCGGGATGACGGTGGTATTAAGGTGAAGTGTCGAAATATGGGGTCTCTAAAAGAACCTATGCTTTATATAAAACTACACCAAGGTCTGAAACGTACTTTGAGTGAATCGAGAAATAAACGGTTTCCCGCCAAACAAATTACATCAGCATATTCTACAAGTATCACTTTATATATTCCCGTCGTCAAATTAGTAAATTTGTGCAATTTTTTACCTTTGCCGGGCGACTCAAAATCCAACGTGACTGTCCATCCATCCCGGAACAGCGAGATGATGGGCCGCTTCTTTCTCAATTCTGAGGCGTGTCGCGACTGACCAATCAGAATTGAGAATGAAGCGGCCCATCATCTCGCTGTTCCGGGATGGATGGACAGTTACGTTGGATTATGAATCGCCCTGCAAAGGTAAAAAATTGCACAAATTTACTAATATACGGAAATATATAAAGTGATACTTGTAGAATATGCTGATGTATTTTGTTTGGCGGGAAACCGTTTATTTCTCGATTAACCCAAAGTGCGTTTCAGACCTTGGTGCAGTTCACTTCAAGCATGGGGTTATATATAGAGACCCCATATTTCGACACTTCAACGTAATACCACCGCCACCCCCCCCTCCAAAACTCTTGTTTTGAGGGCCTGTGCACCCGATTGTATTGCTATAGCCATTAGTTCCGTCTGTTCATCATCACATGATCAGTCCGACTGTTCAAGGCCTGTATTGACGAGAAGTTCCACAGCTTAACTGAGCTTAGGAAGGCTTGGTGTCATACATAGATCTCGGGACATTGAAAGACGAAATATTGTTAGGCGATTTTCTGATACATTCGTGCAGCAGGATTAATATGGAAGCATTCTCCGTTAACGGTCCATGATTGTACCGCAGAGATGTAAAACTAACACGTCTATCGGTGGTCAGTTGCCTATAGCAAATCACATGTCCAATTTCTGCTACCTGCACTCAGTAATCGGGATGATGAATTGGTAACCGTTGTTATAAATCAAGATTTTATCACACTGTCCGAGTGGTCATCTGTCGATCTGTGTTAACATTGACCACAGAATCAGAATAATGATGACTCTATTGGCGAATGATTCAATGATACAGGCGATCATTTCATCGAAATAATTATTATTGGTGATGTCATTATACTATATCACCAAAAACTTTGTATATGTCTACTTTTATATTATCATTTCTGTGTCAGTATCTGATATATATAGTTGTTATGTGGAGAATCAATTGGTTTCCAGGTTCTACCCCTTTAAAAGGGTTTTCTGATCAGGAGGTGAAGACGTGCAAGAATTATTTCATCTAATACCCCGACGACAGTTGCCTTGGAGTCAAGTTGCAAAAAAGTCTTATTTAAGAAATTCGTTCACTCCACCGGCAAGAATACCATGACTATTGATGACCATCGAGGGTATAACCCATGGTGGATCTGGAGTTCCAAGGTCGTGCAGATTTTTTGTATTACTGTGGAAATGACACCCTATTCTCTAGAAAACTAGAGCGAACTGTTCCACCCAAGTTTGAGTGAAATGTACCTGTTCACTCAAACTTGAGTTACTTTTCACTCAACTTGAGTTACTTTTCACTCAACTTCACTTAACTTGAGTAGGATCAATTTCAGCTGTTATGCTTGAGTGAATGTCACTCAAGTTGAGTGCATTTAACTCAAGTTGAGTGAAAAGTAACTCAAGTTGAGTGAAAATCTCACTGAGTGGGATCAATTTCCACTCTTACTTGAGTGTGAAATTTCACTCAACTTTTTTTAGAGAGTACATCTATTCGTTTTCAAGTTGTTCCAGCGAAAAAAAATCGGGTAGATCACTTTTTACAAGCTAATCACTCTTATGAATAGCTCAATCTGTCTGAACCCTTACATAAAATTATGGCAAAGTTATATAATATCATGATTTGTTGCTTTAATCCAATCGTGTTATGTCACGTGGGGACCATATTCTAAAGAATACACCCTCCTGAATATTGTAAATAATGCACCCTTCCTAAAAAAGGGGTATATGTATTTTCATTGCTATATATAACTTAACACTCATCGAATATATCTTAACATCACGATTTACTGTTCAGCACCACGTGGCGCTGGTTTAAGCCTAAGGTCGTGGTTGAAATCCAGCTGTATGGTACAACTGAGGGGGGACACAACAATTTGTTTTTTGATATCAAATCTCCCTATTGAAAAAGGTGCTATGTGTGAGTGAACCGTCATATCTTTCTTATTTATAGAACTAAGTGCCCGAGATGTATTAAATTGTATTTACTATTAACGCCAGTGTCGCATACAATCCGAGTTTGGATTTGTATCTCAATTGCCCGACATCATTCAGGGACCGTATCAAAATATCAGCTTGAAAACTAAAATAAGTCTTGCCGGAGATGAAGGTTCATCGCCAAAATAATCATATATAATCTTCAATAGTCATATTTACTTATTAGTCATCCAGTCTTTCTAAACATTATTAAATACAGTTCAGTATTTTGTGTAGTGTTTATTATTATCAAAGATGGTGTTTGTAACCCTGTTGTATGATGCCACTTCAAGGTAATATTTCACGCGTAAATTGAACAAAAAAGTCACCCTCTGGAAAACGGAGGTACATGTAATTGAATATGTGCATTATTTATAGTTTAATCTGCTAATAGTGCGGAGTAGTAGGTAATGAAGTTGACAGAGTTACGTCGTGCGAGCATTTGTTTTTTACTTCAACTTATGACATCAAATGGGGACCACATCCCAATTTCTAACAGAAATAAAATTCTCAATCTCGCAAGAACAGTATGAATAACATTACATATTTATGATTATTGATTCGGTGTGTCTAAATAGTTTTTGTCGGAAAAAAGAAGAATTTGTCTGTGTGAGTAACAGTGAGATTTGTTCTTGTATCTTTAAATAGGTAGTATAGTGTTACGGAACTTGGCATGGTGCAAGTGAAATTTTCACCTGTTTCAAAACGAAATGGATTGGTTGGCAAAATTATTATCAAGATCGCAGTACAATTGTCTACAGAATTTATTAACAAAGTAACTTTGCTGAGGATGAACTGAACTCTATGGAATATATGATTAGATTTCTTAATGAGAGTTGTCAGTCAGGTCCCATCCAGTCTCGTTTTGACATTGACATTTGACCCAGGCATATACAAATGTAATCGACAACATGATAACCTCCCCCCCCCCCCCCCCCAAGGTAGGGTCTAGTTGTATATTTCCTTTTGCTTGTCTTCATCTCACATGAGCAGTGTGACTAACGTAACAGAACCTACGAAGTAGGGTAGGCATTAGGACTTCGACGCAAACTGAACTCTTGGAAATTCCCACCTCCAGTTGAAATCCTGCCTATATTAAGATGGGCACTGCCCAAGTCAGAATCACCAGTGATTTTCATCAAACATCACCAGAAATTGTCATCAAAAGTAGGTCAGCTCAGAACTTGTTGGTAACAGACCCCTAATGCACCGTCATGCCAAAACTCAAGGTTCTAATGTCAACGGTTCTTATTTTGCCGACGAAAGGATTCGGATGGACTGACTCACTGACTCACTCACTCACTCATTACCGGACAATTTGCAATCTGTAGCCTACTTCGTAGAGATAAGTGAACATTTAGCGTTAAAGAATGCCGGTTGGGGGCCGTCGGATAACTCCCGAATGCCTTCATCAATCAACTTCAAATTTGTTGTGCATATTGTCCCTGTCTATGGGAAGACACCTATCGCTTTAAGCTCTATCCGAGACTGGATACTTGTGTTTTACCTACAATTTCTGTTATATGCAATTTTCCATCCGGGCCTATGGTAAAGTGGCTGCCTCTGTTTGGGTATCAATTCCAGTTTCTCATTTGCATAGATAGCACATCAGTGATTGGTTCACAGTTATGACTTTCAAAATAGTCTGAAGCCATTTGCATCTAAAGTCCATTCAGTTCCTGGTTTACAACTTGGCCATTCAATTGTGTACAGTACCTGAGCTCTTATTTTTCAACAATTTAGTGATCTGTCTCAAAATGAGAGACACCTGGAATCGAGGTACTTGGTAGTATAGCTTTGTCGAGATAATTTGTACAAAATACTTTGAGGCTTCTATGGTATTCCTCACACGAGATCTAGCAAAATAGTGTTTTGCCTGGGCAAAGAAGATGGTATATAAGGGGAGTTTCATCCAGCGGTAACGCTATAAAAAATTCGTGAGAGCTGTTTGTCAATATTCTCCGAGAGCCTGTTGAATTGGACAATGATTGACGTTTGGGTTACGGATAAGTACATCTTCTATTCGGAAGCATCAGTCGTTTTGAACTTTGTGGAGAAGAACGTTAACAACGCACCATGCCTGGGCATTATTTGGATATGGTTTCTCCATATTGTTTACTATATTGGACCACGTGCTCATATATGGGCGTAATTTTAAAATTTCGCCCAAAGTTTTTTTCTGTGATATTCTATCCGAGGTTCCAGTACACGTTAATATCCTTCGCGTCGTCGGATGATAAAGGTAGATTCGTCTATATTTTGTATGGCGACTGTGGGGACTCGTAAGCTCATCCTCACATGGCGCTACACAGAAATAGGGCTCGTTCACATCAGTCTATATTCGGCCAATAACCTATAAATATACGTACTATAAGTATAAAGGTACTATATGAAGTATCTTAGTTTTCTGTCCACAATTCCTGCATACAGGCGTATTCAAGAACAATAGATCATTCTATAAACACGACAAATTTTCCACAAATAGGCATGCGGTGGAACTTAGGAATGTCTTATGACTTTTGACAATAATATGTCGATAAATTTATTCATATTATATATGTGGGAAAGGTTGAACATATGCATTTCTTTGTACATAAGTAACAAACTTTCCAATCAGGAAGCTGCGATCACTGGTTTTTGATGAACCAGAAACCATATACAGACTGTGAGTGAGTTGCACGTCTGAAACCGTCTGAGGCGATGATAGCCCTGCATATACCACATTACTGGATCATTCACTGACGGTTCATTATAACACCTGTAATCCTATTAGTGTCAGATTTAATTCCGGAAAACGCCATTACATGTCCTCAATCAAAATACTCTGCACTACTTCAAACTCTGAAAGCTTCTCAGCTAATCCATCAAGATTGTATATTTTTAATTGTATAATATTTATGAATGGTCCGAGGCGGAGTAGTTATTTTACACCAGTCAGCCACATGTTATCCACAATAACTCACAGACCTCTTGACCATGTGCTCGCGGCTTCCTGGTACATTGATCGCATTCCTAACAGGCTCATCATCCGAGGATTACTCCTTTCCACATAGTCGCAGGTATAATACATCACCAACCGCACATATCCTTCGAAAACTTTGAATGGATAAATATGCCCTGAACGGCAACATTTATCATTAGTTTGATTTGAACAGCTCTCATATGAAAGATTCACATAACAACTTCCTAACAGGAATATGACAAAACACTTTCCTGCTCTGACCACCTATACATGACCTATATCGGTACATTTATCGAATTCCGAATATGTTAACTCACCGTTCAGATTCATCGCCCGGAGATCTGTCCTTTAAATATATTAGCCGGAGGTAAAATATGATCTCCCACTTCACAGATGAAATCATTCAAAGCTGTTGAATGAATAGATAGCCCACATTCTTGTAACTATACCCCGACCTATACTTGAACTTATTTTGTTTTCGATTCACAAAACAAGTTGATAAAAAAGAATTTCCAGTTCAGACATGGAACAAGAATCATACTGTGAAAATGATAACATAGGACACTACTTGAAACAGAAACGATTTCACGAATTCGGGGCCGTAAGTAGTATACAAAGCGTAAATTGAGGGAATAGCGCCTCACTGCGCATGCGCAGAACCTGGTGTGACGTCATAAGTGTGTAAAATGGGGCGGTGTGCGCATGCGTATGGCCGCCATGTGGGAGGTGGGTACAAGATGGCCGCCATGTGGGAGGTGGGTACAAGATGGCCGCCATGTGGGAGGTGGGTACAAGATGGCCGCCATGTGGAAGGTGGGTACAAGATGGCCGCCATGTGGGAGGTGGGTACAAGATGGCCGCCATGTGGGAGTGGCCGCCATGTGGGAGGTGGGTACAAGATGGCCGCCATGTGGGAGGTGGGTACAAGATGGCCGCCATGTGGGAGGTGGGTACAAGATGGCCGCCATGTGGGAGTGGCCGCCATGTGGGAGGTGGGTACAAGATGGCCGCCATGTGGGAGGTGGGTACAAGATGGCCGCCATGTGGGAGGTGGGTACAAGATGGCCGCCATGTGGGAGGTGGGTATGGCCGCCATGTGGGAGGTGGGTACAAGATGGCCGCCATGTGGGAGGTGGGTACAAGATGGCCGCCATGTGGGAGGTGGGTACAAGATGGCCGCCATGTGGGAGGTGGGTACAAGATGGCCGCCATGTGGGAGGTGGGTACAAGATGGCCGCGAGTGGTAAAATGTATAAAAGGAGTTGATTTTTAGGGAAAGGATGTATTCAATCATCTGACTTACCTGACCTGACTTGATCAGCCAGCCAGCCCGCCAACCAGTCCTCCTGCCTGTCTAGCCGCTTGTAATAAGACGAAAAGCATGAGACGTGGAGAAGATTTTCCCTTTGATCCAGCAGTACCTCCGGTTGAAGTCTTGCCTGAAGATGAGCGTGTCAGCGACATTTATCAACGTCACTGGGCTACCATACGCCATTGTTTCCACCGTGACCGTCGTCTATTGGACTTGTATAATTTTCGGTTGGAGGACCTCACGTATCTTCCTATTTACGCCGATAACATTTTTAAAGATCAGGTCACTGCCTTCAAATTGAATGTGACATTTGGGTATATCTTACGGCACAAAAAGACGGACCAGCTGCGGTATTTCTATCCCAGTAACAATTCGTATGTGTTTGACCAGCCATTCACCATCACGGATGCCATTTCTCTGGAGCCGGTGGTCGAGCAACTCACTACGTTGGATCCATTGGAATGGGCCCGCCTGCAACGCCCCAATACGCAATGGTTGGTGCAAATGGTGACTAACGTCACATTTTTCGTCACGAAAATGAGAGATCATCCTATCGGTGCTCCTGTACTACTGCCTCCGTGGTTGCTTCATCGACACGGCCTGTATGCATTAACAGTAGGGAAGAAGGGACCCTACAAAGACCGCAAATGTCTGTTTCGGTGTTTGGCCGTGCATGTGGACGAGTGTGACCTCCGGAGTTGTGACACAGTGGCCGATGGGTATTGGGAACAATATTTAGAGCAGCAAGACATGGATAAGCGGCACTTCCGAGGTGTCCCCTTCAAGCATTTGGATGACGTGGAGTCCCTGTTTCATATTAATATCTTTGTCTATCGATTACGACGGGAGGATGACGATACATTTGTGGCTGAATTGGTTCGGCGATCCACAGAACGGTATGCTGCTACGATGAAAGTGAATGTGTTCGACGACAATGGCATGAGTCATTTTTCGCTGATCTCCAATATGAGCCAGTACGCTCAGTCTTTCAGTTGTGCCCAATGCCATCGGGTGTTTCATCGCTCCACCGACTTACATCGCCACGAGAAAATCTGTGACAACAGTGTCAAGCGAGTCTATCCGGGTGGCGTGTATCATAATGCACCTACTATTTTCGAGGAACTGGCCGATGAGGGACTCATCATACCGGAAGAGGACCGTTATTTCCCCTACCGGGCGTGCTATGACTTTGAAGCCCTGTTGGAGCCCATGGACCTGTTTTCTGCCAAAACACAGTGGACGCAGCGCCATATTCCTCTGAGTGTCAGTATTTCCAGCAACGTACCTGGCTATGACGCTGTTCCGGTGTGTTTCGTGTCCACGGGGAACTCCCATGAGTTGATTACCCGCATGATGGAGTATTTAGAGCAAGTCAGTGCGGCTAGTACGGCATTGTTGGTGGTGAAGTTTCAGCACGTCCTGGACCAACTGGACGACCGCATTCCTGTACCGGGTGTAGCGTTCAGCGAAGATGAAGAGTCCGAGTCCGAGTCCGAGTGCGAGTCCCTGCAGTCGCAGCCTGTGCAGTCGCAGGATGTTCCTCTACCGAAACCGTATGCGGAGAAATTGAAGTTACGGTTCCTACAATACCTGACTCAGTTACCGGTGCTCGGCTTCAACTCGGGCGTTACGATCTGAACATGGTGAAGGAATTTCTCTACCCTTACTTGGCCCAGTCCGATACCCTCAAGTCGGTGATCAAGAAGATCAACAACCACATGGCCCTCACTACTACATCACTGCATTTCCTGGACGTGCGCAACTACCTAGCTCCTAATTGTAGCTATGATCAGTGGGTCAAGGCCTATAACTGTGCACAAACCAAAGGGAGGGTCCCTTACACGTATATATCATCGCTCGACCGTTTGCAGGAAACACAGTTGCCATCTCGGCACGCCTTCTTTGATGATTTGAAGCAAGTGGAATGTCCGGAAGACACGTACCGTGAACTACAGCAGGTATGGAACGATGAACATATGCAGACCTTGGAAGATTTCCTCATATGGTACAACAACCTAGATGTGGTTCCTTTCCTAGAGGCGGCCGAGAAAATGGTGCAACTTTTTCAACGCCAAATGCACGTGGACATCTTTAAAGAGTGCTTAAGTTTACCGGGACTGGCCCTTCGCCATTTGTTTCAAGAGTGTTCCACTTACTTCTCGCTGGTACAACAGAAAGATGCGGACATGCATAATTGTCTGAAAGATAACATTGTGGGCGGGCCCAGTCTTATTTTTCACCGCTACCACGAGAAGGATGTCACGACTCTCCCCAGTGGAAAACCCGTTGCCAAAATCATTGGCTTTGATGCTAATGCCCTCTACCTGTGGTCACTCGCCCAACCTATGCCCAGTGGTCATTATACACGTTGGTTGGCGGAAGGGCGTCATTTTACTCCCCAACGGTTGCCTCACAAACATCTTGCCGACCAGTGGTTGGAGTGGGAAGCCTATCGACGGGGTATTTATATACGACACCAGACCAACGCCACTGAGAAGCGGATAGGCGATCGGCGTCTCCCCGTCGATGGATTTGCCCATGTACAAGGAACACCCACTGTTTTCCAGTTTTATGGCTGTTACTGGCACGGCCACGAATGTCATTTCAGCGCGGG